>CAUHTR010007334.1:73269-118269 GCA_959609185.1 Schmidtea polychroa
TTGTTCCTATAAACAATAATAATCTATAAACAATAATAATCTATAAACAATAATCAATTATTAGTCACATTTAACAAATAGTTAACCTTTAAAAATGAATTCTTTAATAGAAAACGTTATGAATGTTCGAGGAAAAATTCAGGAATTTGGTAAATTTTAATTTATTTATTAATTAATTTATTAATTAATTTATTAATTAATTTAGATAATATTAATGAAGACAATTTAAAATCGAAGATTAAAGGAAATTTGAAAGAAAAAGTAAACATAATTTTTTATTTATTGATTTAATTAATTAATAATTTAGGTAATACGAATAAAGAGAAAAATTATGTCAATGTGTCAATAAATCGAAATGAAAATTTACAATGTAAGTATTGATTACTTTTTTATATAATTTAAAGGAAATTTAATATAATTTTTTATTTAATTAAATGTTAATATTTTTAATTTAGTAAATTTTTATTTTTTAGTAAATAAAATTTGTAAATTTATGCGTAAACATTTATTAAAATATTTCATTTAAATTATATATATATATATTTTTTTTTTATTAAATTTTTATTTTATAGGTATACTTTATCCAAATTATTGTTCGTCGAAAGAACATAATAATAATTGCCATTCTATAATGGAGAATTATTACACGAAAAAATATTATAATAAAACATATTTTATATGTCCTGTATGTAAGACTAGTGACCCTGTAACATATAGCGTTTTTTATAATAAACATAAACATCATTTAGATAGGTTTAATTTTAAAAAAGATAGTGTTTTTAAAGACCCTCAACTATAGAAAAAAATAATACAAATAAAAAAATTAAATTAGATACTTCTTCTTTTGAATCCCAGGTCGGATTAGAGGTTGAATCCCAGGCTGGATTGTCTTTTGTTGAATCCAATGATGGATTGGTTGTTGAATCCCAGGACGGATTGTCTTTTGTTGAATCCCAGGTCGGATTGCCTTTTGTTGAATCCCAGGACGGATTGCCTTTTGTTGAATCCAATGATGGATTATTCACTTCTTTTGATTCTTGGGATGGATTAAATATAATACAAATAGGGGGTAATGTTCCCATAATACAAAAAGATCTAAGGGGTACCCATCAAATATTAAGTTTAAATACTAGCGACTTAAATATAAAGGAAATAATATTTCCAGAACAATTAATTATAAAATTGAGAGATATTATTAACGAATTAGGCTCCGTCAAAATTCAATTCGGAATAACTATCGAATTTGAAAAAGACGGGGAAATAAAGGTTAATAATATCTCCAATTACGCAAAACCTTTAACTGCATCATTTTTTGATGAAGGTATTAGGGAACTAAATGAGAAAATAACTAATATTACAGAGTTAGGAAGTAGTTGGATTATAAAAAAAATAACAGAAATCCACTTCACCATAACAAAAATAAGTAGGTTAAGTAGATTAAGTGGTAGGAGTTTCATTGAACTACCTACTTGTCTAAAAAATAAATATTGTTTAATTAATATAAAAAACACCGATGATTCATGTTTTTTATATAGCATTTTAGCTATTTTAAAATATGATGAGGTTAGTAGTTATGCTAGAAATAGGACATCCAGTTATAATTTATCAGAGTTAATATATAATCCGTTAGACTTACCCATGAAATTAAAAGACATTAGAAAATTCGAGGCCAAAAATCCTGGCTTAATAATTAACGTTTTTTCTTATGACAATAACAAACAATTAACAGATAATTACGTTTTAAAACATCCACATTTAGACATTATACATCGTTCCAAAGTTTTAAATGGAACTGTAATTAATTTACTATTATTAAATAAAGGAAATAATTTCCATTACGTTGCTATAAGTAATTTAAATAGGTTATTGAATTGTGATATCAACACTACTTGTCCTACACGCATACGTTCATTATGGTGCCATAGGTGTTTGAATGGTTTTAATAATAGAAACGCAATAGAAAAACATGAAATATTATGTTCACGTAATCAATTAGGAACAACTCTTTATACTTTCCCTCAAAATAAATTCTTACAGTTTACTGACTGGTCGAAAACAGTAACTCCTCCTTTTGTAGTTTATGCCGATTTTGAGGCTATTTTACCTTGTGATAATCTTCATTTCCAAAGACACATGCCAATATCTGCTGGTCTTTTACTTGTAAATAACTTTGACGGATCTAAATCATATCAACAATTCATAGGTTTAGATTGCGTCGAGAGTTTCTTAAGTGCTATAGAGGATATAGCATTAAATAAGGTTCTTCCTTTTTATTATAAAATGGGTAGGAAACCTATGATTAAATTAACGAAAATTGAGCAACAACAATTCCTTAGTGCTTCCGTTTGCTATCTTTGTTTGAAATCTATCGTGGATCCTGTTAGAGATCACGATCATTTTACGGGGAAATACTTGGGTGCAGCTTGTAGCACATGTAATGTAAATAGAAAAATAAATAAAATTTTGCCTATTGTATTTCATAACTTGAAGGGATACGATATGCACCATATACTTAAATATGGATTAAATAAATTTAAAAATTGGAATTTAGGCTGCATCCCTATAACGACGGAAAAATTTATTTCTTTGATTGCTCATTTAGGCAAAATTAGCTTAAGATTCATTGATTCTTATCAATTTGTCAATGATTCTTTAGCTAAAGCAGTCAAAACTTTGAATTCTTTGCCTTTTACTAATTCTGCTTTTTCTGGTACTATAGTAGGTGAAAAAGGAATCTTCCCTTATAATTTCGCCACTTCTTTAGATGTTCTACAAACTACGTATGAATTACCCCCAATCTGGGAGGGTGTCACTGAGCTTGAGTATGAAAAAGCTCAGGAGATTTGGGTAGAAACTAATTGCCGAACTTTATTAGATTATATGATGATCTACCTAAAACTTGATTGTTTTCTTTTGGCTGATTTCTTTCATCAGTTTCGGTTGAAATCCATTGCTCACAATAGATTGGAACCATTGAATTATTTCGGAATTCCAGGTATGTCTTGGTCTTCTGCATTAATGTCTTTAAATGAACCAATTGAGCTCATAACTGAAAACGAAATGTTTAGCTTTTATGAGGGTGGAATAAGAGGCGGTCTTACTTTTGTGAATAAGCATTAAGTAAAAACCGACGAGAACACAGAGTTACTTTATATAGATATTAATAATCTTTATGGTTGGGCTTTAAGTCAATCCTTACCTTGTGGTGAATTTAGTTGGGTTCTTGATGGATTTGATAAAATAATGGATGAATGTATGAATTTAAATCTTGAATCTTTGTCTTATGGATACACTCTTGAAGTTGATCTTGTAATTCCTTCTGAGCTTCATGATAAGTTGGATGATTTCCCTGTAGCTGCTGAAAAAATGAAACCTGCTGGGTCTAAGGTTGAAAAATTATTATTAACTCATCTTCCAAAATCTAATTATGTTATTCATTGGAGATTATTAAAATTATATTTGGAACTTGGTGTTAAAGTAACACATGTAAATAGGGGTGTAAGATTTAAGCAATCTCCAATTTTTAAAAAATATATAGATACAAATACTGAATTACGGTCAAAAAGCATAAATAACTTAGATAAAAATTATTATAAATTGCTAAATAACAGTTTATACGGCAAAACAGTTGAAAATTTAAAGAGAAGAATGAATCTTCGTCTTTGTACAACTGCCGGTAAACTAGTTAAATATTCTTCAAAGCCTACTTTTAAAAAATCAATTAAAATAGATGATAATTTAATCGCAGCATTATTGAATTCAGATTCTATATGTTTAGATAGACCAAGTTACATTGGTCAATCTGTACTTGATCTATCTAAACTTAGAATGTATGAATTGCAATATAAGGATCTGGAATCATTTCGCAATGAGTTTAATTGTAAAATTAATATCGTTGCAGGTGATACAGATTCTTTTTTCCTCGAAGTCATTAACTGTAAACTTGAGGTTCTTTTACCTGCAATGATTCGAGATAATTTATTAGATACATCAAATTACAATAGTTGTCATTCCTTATATAGTAAGAATCTTGATTCTGTCATTGGAAAGTTCAAAGACGAGAATAAAGGTCTTAAATATAAGGAATGGGTTTTTCTTAGACCTAAATGTTATAGCTTGTTGGGTGATGAGGAAACAAAAAAGGCTAAAGGTGTAACATTGAAAGGTAGTGACATAAAACATCAGTCATACCTGGATTGTTATAACACTAACCAGATTTTTTCGGTTCCTCAAACTAAAATAACAAGCAAAAATCATCAAATTTTTACAATTAAAAACACAAAAATAGCACTAACAAACAAAGACGACAAAAGGGTTTGGGTGGGGAAAAATACTAGTCTTGCATATGGGCATGTAAGATTAAGTGAATTTAATATTGGAAAAAATGTTGGAGAAATTGTCGGAGAAACTGTTGGAGAAGATGATGAAGAATTAAATGAAGATTTTGCAGAAGATGATATTGATGATGTTATTTTGTCTGATGAGGAAGAATTAAATGAAGATTTTGGAGAAGATGAGGAAGAATTTTATTGAATAAATTTTATAACTTTACATTTGTTTGTGTTTTATGTGTCTAGTTCATTTTTATGTGTTTAGTTAATGTTTATATGTTTTGTTATGTGTCTAGTTATTTTTATGTGTTTAGTTAATTTTTTATGTGTTGTATAGTATTTGGTTGATATATTATTAATATTATTTTTATTATTATTATTCTTATTATTATTATTATTATTATTATTATTATTATTATTATTATTATTATTATTATTATTTCATAAAAATTTTCATTAAAAATTATCTTAAAAATTATTCTATTAAAATTTCCATTAAAAATTATCATTGAAAAATATTTCATTAAAATTTCTATTAAAAATTAATTAAAAAATTATTTCATAAAAATTTTCATTAAAAAATTTCAATTCTCAAACACCTTCTATTTTTTGTTAATAAATTTAAAAATCTTACTTTAATTACTTATTTAAAAATTATTACTTTAATTTACTTATTTAAAAATTATTACTTTAATTTACTTATTTAACTTTAATTTAAATTTTTTTTACCATTGATTATTTAAATTTTTAGAACCTTAATTTAGTTATTTGTGCCCATTCATTACTTTAATTAAATTTTTTAGGACCATTATTTACTTTAATTTAAAAATTTGGACCATAATTTACTTTAATTTAATTTTTTAGACCCATAATTTACTTAATTTAAAAATTTGAACCTTAATTTACTTAGTTGAGCCCTTAATTAATTTTAATTTTAAATTTTGAACAATTATTTACTTTAATTTAATATTTTAGAACCTAAATTTACTTTAATTTAAAAATTTTGACCATAATTTAATGTATTTGAAAAATCTGGACCATAATTTACTTTATTTCAAAAAAAAAATCAGAACCTTGATTTACTTAAATTTTTTAGACCCATCATTTAATTTATTTTTAAATTTTAGACCCATAATTTGCTTTATTTTAAAAATTTACTATGCGTTTTTAATGTAAACCACCTTTTCTATTGAAATTCTCATGACCATCGAGACCCCCTCACTATAGTTTGAATAATCCATGCTTTTTAGTGTAGACTACCTTTTCTATTGAAATTCCCAGGACCAAGGAGACCCACCCAAATAATATTTATCCTTGGCTTGTTTATTGAAAAAAAAAATTTTGTATTTATAATCCCAGAAAACATTGGGCATTACGGCAACAATTATGTAATCAAAAAATGTCTAGGAAAAAGTTATGCAATCAAAATTTTGCAACATTTTTTACCCCCCCCCCCCCTATTGCTGCCGTACGCCACTAACTACCTACTATGATTTTATTGAAGTTTAATTGCTGTTTATAGTATTCATTTTCTTCAGTACATCGATTGGCTATACTTTGTTTCTCGTTTTTTATAACGTGTTCCTTCTGTAAGTATGTAAGTGTTGATCGTTGGTGCATAAATATTTCTTTGCGAGTTGGTTTACTGTAGAACCCGTATGTCGGAGTATTTGCTTCTATTTTAATTTTTAAATCCAGTAAAATCTTCTTCCGGATATTCGATTTCAAACTAAATATCTCAGTGAGCCACATTGAATGTATGAAATATTTCCTCCGCTTCTTTTCTGATTTGATTGTAATAAAGATATCATCTACATATCTTGCGTAGAGTTCGATAGAATGTCAGAATCAAAATAAAAACATTTTTTTAATATTTAAATTGCGTATATAAATAATTATTGGAAACTATATTTTATAAATATTTTAAGATATTATTTATTAAAAGAAGCTTTAAAAATTTAAAACCATTTTTTAGTGTTTCGTTTTGAATTTTAGAGATATTTAATTAAAAAATCTTACATTTTAAATTCTTCAGAAAAAGGTTTATTATTATTTTTTAACCAATGAGAAATAAGAAAAAGGAAATAAAAGAGAAGATCAAAAATCATTTTGGAAATTTTGAAATTGACAAAGGACTATATGAGGCTTAAATTATCATTTAATTTTTTAAATAAGAAATACATAATCAATAAAATAATTACTTTCGTACATGTTTGATATAATTTAATATATTATTTAATTATTAAATGCCATCCTCACATTTATAATACATGATTGTTTGGCAACATAAATGCTGCTAATTTATGAAATAACTAATTAAGCAGGTTAAACTATTAATGAAATGTCTTATTCCAGTCTGTCATTTTGTCAATCACTTATGAAATTCAAATCTAAAATAAATAATTCTAAATAAATATATTATTAACTTTTGACCACCATTCTGTTCACTATTTAATAAATTCTAATTTAAAAAAGTAAATTTTAATTTAAAAATTTTAAATAAAATTTAATTGTTGACCATGTTTAATGCATATATGTAAATGCATATTGTATAAATGTATAAAATGATTGAATACCATTATTGCGTTATATTTTTACACTTTATTATTATATAATTATACAAATACTGTAGTGACAAATATATGGCTAAAAGATTATTATTTAACTAGGTACAAATTCTCATATTAGAAATATATAGAAAATAAATATTTTTTATTATACTAAAATACTCCTTCTATAATACAAGCTTGCGTGTAAATGAATAAGTTGTTGTCATAAATTACTCGACTTAAGTCATTTTATTAATAATTTTCCACAATTTCATAAAATTATTTATTTTATTCGCGGAAATATTTCAATTGAAAGTAAATTAGATGAATTATTTATTTAAAAAACAAATTAATCTCGATAGATATGTAAATATTTTAAACATTTCGAGAAAAATCTACAAATATGGACAAAATGAAAATAATCTTCGCCATTTTAAAATTTTGTCAATTTCGGAAATTCTATAATAATATTGCATTTTTAAACATATAAATAAAATTTACAATTTATGCTTTTTTGTTGTGGTATAAGACATTGTAGAAGGTCCAACAAATAACTGAAACCTTATGGAAACAATAAATTGATTATAAATAAATCTTACAATATCATTTTTTCACTTTCGCCAAATGGATGAGTTTAAATAGAAATGTCTGAAATGCTAAGAAAATATTAAATTAATTTTGACTTTAAAATAAATCATACGATGATATCCCACTTATTTTCACTGAGAATCAATTTTTTCGCCATATTTTATTTCAAAAAATTGTCTTAAGTAGCAGTATATCCCATTGCCCCATAAATTCATATCGTAAGTTCGTATGCATTTTCTAGAATGTGTTGTGTTTGTGTGCAGTATTTAATTTTTCTATCACTTTTTCAATTTCTATAGTGTAGAGTGTATCTCATTGCACTAGCAAAGAATAACATCAAGAGTGAGTGGATATTTTTCCATATTATAATGTTATTGGTGTTTTTCTAATATTATAGAAGGTGTATCTCAGATAAGTTTGTTACTGATACGCGTTGGAACCGTTTATGACATAAAAAAACACTTTCAATTGTGATAAGTTTAATTATGAAATTATTTCATGTCATTTTGGAATTTATAAATCTATACGAGAATTCATCTTTATAACACAAATTCATTTGGCTCTTAGTGTGCCACTAAATGTGTAGATCATTAAAAATGTTTTGCAAAAGGAAAAAAGTTGAGAATCAGCGATTTAATATTATTAATATGTGAGTAAATTTTCGAGGATGAAATATTCAAAAAACATATTTTAGATTTTCATTAAAAAACAGTTATTAATTTTCATTTTGCTGTTTTAAAACGTGTTAAGAATGTTATGAGATTATTAAAAATAAATGTCGTTTATTACCAGCAATAGTTAACTGAACCCCGAGTAGTATACCGATCTGTTAGCACTATATAATGAAATATTTATTATTATATTTTAATTTCATAAAACCGAAGAATATCGTGGAGTTTAATACATTTACCTATTTCTAAATCAAGTCAGAAAATATTCTGCAGTTGCAAAAACCACCATGATTGGACAAAATGCGCTATTGAATTTTCTCCATGGTTACTTGTGTAAAAATAACGTTTTTTATTCATTTTTGATGTTATTTTATTAAAAGATATTCATCCGAATAAAACATCTAGAAAAATTTATTTAGATTTGAAATTTAGTGATAATTTCACGTAATAAATTATTTTTCCTACTGCAATTCACGTATATTTATACGCAAATAACCATATAGTTGTCGCGTTTGGATTGGTTTTGAAATATTATTATAGACAAATAAAATTGTATTATTATAACTAAAAGAGAAGCAAGTTTTACACTAACGAGCAATTAATAAGACCTAATTAGACATTAAATAAGATCTTCAATAATAAGTCAGGAACCAACCTGTCATAAAAATGTGTACGTCAATAAATGAATTGGCATTAAATAGGACCTTATTATATAGTTTAGTGTTGTCCAAACTGTGTGGCGGGTACCCAGGTGTGCCGTGAAATTTTTTTTAAAAAAAGTCAAAAAATCCCTGTTTTTCCAAACAACTTAATAAAAGGAAATTGAATTGTGGATATTTTAACAGTTATTTCAAATTTAAATGTTAATCAGTCAATTAAGTGCGAAATTTATTTATTTACAATCATATTTATCCAAAATACGTAAGCAGCTTAATTATGTTTATTTAGAATCTTAAATATTAAATAATAATATTTTTTAGTTTATAAGTTTTGCTCAAAAAAGTTTGGACAACACTGATATAGTTAGATAGAAAGAAAATGAGAGAAAATAAATAAATATCTACATGCAAACACGGTTCACAAAATTTCAATAAAATTATTTCCACAATTAGACAATAATTATGATTCTAAATTGAAATTTCAAATGAAAATTATGAAGAATTTTATCATGTTTTTACTCTAATACATAAATTTATAATTAAAATTTGGATGTGGCTATTTATACATACAGTATGTATACGCAATTGGCTATTTATACATACTGTATGTATACGCAATTGGCGATTTATACATACAGTATGTATAAGAAATTGGCTATTTATAACTTAACTTGGCTATTTATAAAGTAACTTAGTTGAAGCTGGAAGTTGCCAGGATTGCTTAGTTGGTACTGAAAGTCAGAATGAATCCGATACAAATCATCAAAAAAATGAAAACCTAAAATTCAAAACAAAAATTAAGTCTAAAGGACGTCCGAAGAAAAAAACTAAACAGGTTTAGTTTTACAAGAAGCAAATTAAAACACGGAATAAAAAATAAAATAAGCACCTAAGTATACAGTTTATGTCTAATTTTTATCTATTTTATTGTTTTGCTTTTTACGTATATTGTAACAATAAACATTAAATAAATAAAACGATATTTTTCTATAATTATGTAGTTTTTATTAA
The DNA here is from genome assembly GCA_959609185.1 of Schmidtea polychroa. Classification (NCBI taxonomy): domain Eukaryota; kingdom Metazoa; phylum Platyhelminthes; order Tricladida; family Dugesiidae; genus Schmidtea; species Schmidtea polychroa. Next base: position 83,079 of record CAUHTR010007334.1, read on the forward strand.
AATATTAATATCAATAAACTTTATGGCTAGTTAGTACGTTATACGTAACTACAAATAGCCAATTTCTTATACATACAGTATGTATAAATAGCCACATCCTTAAAATTTAGCTAATTTATAAAGTTTTCTGTAAAATTATGACCAAAAAACGTTAGATTATGTAAAGAAAGTTTTAATGCGATATTAAACAAAATAAAACTACGTTAGGTAAATAAACGAAATAATATAATAATAATTATTAAATTAATTATTAAAAAGATTTTGTCATAGTTATTCAATTAAATAATTATTTAATTAAATCAATTACTTTTAATGTGAAAAATCCTCATTATTTTCTAAAGAATATTTTTAAAAATAACAAAAGGAGATTTAACATTTTCAATTATTAATATATATATTATAATATATTAATATTAATATATTAATATAACACTTTAAAATATACCTTCCAAACAGCTAAAATCATCATAGTGGTTCTTTCTAACATTGACCAGGTGAAAGCTACTAGGCACCTGTGTTGAGTATTTTTGAGAATCATTTGTCTTTGTCCTGAGATTTCTCCTAATTCTACCATGGCAGCTCCGAAACGGCTGAAAATTGCATAAAAGCTGCGAAATTTTCTATGCCTTTTGAATCCATATCATTGAGACTTTGAATGACTTTAATAATATTTCTCCAAATATCTAATACATATCTCCAATCTCCTAGCAACAAATTACGTTCAATAGATTTTATGAGCTCTTCAGAATATTGAATAAAAGTAGCATTTGAATGATGAGTTTTAATCCCTCTATTGTCTAATGAATTAAAATGAGCTAGCATTGACTGATTAGGTATATTTATCTTGTTAAGACTTTTGAATTTGGGATCATTTTTATTATTATAATTTAACGTACTTTCAAGAATTTTAGCAATCAGAGAGAGACTCCAATTGCAAGAATTAGCGATTTCAGATGAAATCTGAGAATAATGTTTAGCCATAGTTTCAGCAACTGAAATAAATCATAAAACTGCAACATTAACAGCTTCACATGCTTTACATAATGAATATTGAGATAATGGCCAAAACGAATTAACTTTTCTTAAATCAACTAAAGATTGAACTTGAGTAATAAATGGTGTCTGTTTAATTGTCCATTAATCCATTCCAACAGTGATATTACAAACTACTTCCATTTCGAAATTAATCATTAACGAATTTAAAAATCTTTATTTTCAAAATTTACAGAAAATCTACCATATTTAAAAAACCAGTCCTTTTTAAACCACTTCCAAATTCACATAACTTAACATAAAAAAATCCAAAAAGTTTGAATCAAAACCCGATAATAAATCTCCAAAATTACACTGACCGCGTCTGTGTGTGCATACAAAAAACAGACACCATCTCCGAATCCAACGCGCGCACAGACGCGAATTAACGTCAGGATTGACCAATAACAGGGAATTAAACATTTAATTTAATTATTCTCATTAATTAATAAATTTCATAACATTGGTTTTATAATATGAGTAATCAAATATTTAATATAAATTTATGTACAATTATTTACACGTAATATCAATTTCTAATACAAAAAAGAATGATTATAGAATGAAGTGCTTCAAATTCAAGATAATGACAACGTTATTTAAGGTTTTGTTGTTTAAATATTGTAGAAAATAACAAATATTTGAACATCTTAATTTATTTGAGGTTAATGGATGCCTTAAATAATAGGGTAATGCAGTCTAACAAATATAATTGAAATTAGAATACAGTTTAGCAAAGGTCAAGAAATTGGCAAATTGAAATAATTAAAAATTGAAACATTAAAATAATTAAAACATTCCAATTTCACCACTGATTATTTTTTCCATTGAATTAATTAAAAAGAGAGCTTGAAAACTATAAATAAGTGTTTTTTGATACTCACGAATTTTCGGCACTGCCTTTTTCAATACATCGATATATTACTGATTTATAGTCTTCAAGCTCTCTTTTTAATAAATTTAATATACCATTTATAAAATATAAAAATAAAACAAAATATTAAAATTAAAAAGCTAATAATTTATCTGTTTCGTATGATTGCTATCAATGAAATAAAACAAGTATCTATAACATTCTTAGTTATAAAAAGCTTTTGTTTATAATTATTATTCTAAAATCGAGGTCCTAGAGTATGAATGAGAACTCCAATTCATTTTCTTCCTAATTTTTAACTTACACAAACAATCACAGAAATCAAGAACTAAAGCTCCGTTCTCATGTTAGAAAATTTAATGTTAATGTATTATTAATTTATTGTTAATTTATTATTGGATAAATAGTTAAACATACATGGCAACTCTGTATTCGAGCTCGAGAGCATTATATACCGAAGGCATTGACTAATATTAGTGAGCGCAATAAGGGTTGTAAGAGTAAAAGAGTTATGTCTGATTTTAATATGTTATTAAAAAATTTCGATAATTATTGGTAACGTGTAATTTGTGATGCGTTATTGATAAAGTCATTGAATCCAAATATTAATGTGCAGAATGCAGTGAATACTTGTGTTTTAAATGTTTTTAAATATTTTTTTGTATATTGTATGTATTGATTGTTGTTTGTTAAATTAAATAATTAATAAATATTAAATTAAAATTTTTTGTGTTAATATTTAAAAAATAATATATTATTTGAATTATAATTTTTAAAGAATGAAATGTTTTTAACAACTTTAATGTGGAATATTTCTCAAAATGTTTGCATAATGTTTTTTTATATAATTAATAATTAATACAATTAATAAATTTGTTTAAAAATCCTTAATTTATATAGTTATTATATCCTATCTGATGATGACAGGAAAACTGTCGAACTATATCGTGATTGGCGCTTTCTTATAATTTATAAGTGTTAATTTATTGATAAATTATTATTAATTCATATTTTTCTGAAACATTTCTACCAGACAATTAAAACAGAAATCAAATTCTTTTTTCTCTTTCATTCGTTCTTTTTTATATCTATAATTTTGTTAAAAATAAAATAATATTTAAAAAAAGTTTAATTCATTAATAAACAAAAGAAATTAGAAATTCATTGTAATCGGAGAAAAATTAAATTTCAAGTTAATGAAATATATTCTTGCTGTGTATTACTCACGGAAAATAATAAAAAATATTTCCCATCAACTGTTTATTTCAAAATGCATTTACATTGTAACTATAGTAATAAAACAAAACCAATAGAAACGTATATATTTTTACCATTCTTTTAAAAAAATACATCAACCTGAAGACAGCAATTATAACAAAACTCATTTTTTGACTTCGAAAATGCTAAAGTTAATTTTTTATTCAAAAACTCTCAAATTTCCTTCATCAATGTCACGTAAGATTTAACTATAACTTAATATGTTGAAAATATTAATATAGGTGATGACGAATTTATAGTTTAGTATCCTGTTGTAGAATGGAAAAATTAAGTGCATGTTATTTTGTTTTAATCTTTTTATATTTGTCATGCATTTTCCAAACAATATTTAATAAAAACAAATTAATGCAATAAGTTAACATTTTACAGAATATTTTTTGTTTTACATATTCCCTTAAAATTAAATCAAATAGGTCATTTCACGAATATATATATATATTTAATTGAAATTAAAAAATGATGATTTTATGACATATTATTTTTTAAACATATAAAAAAAATGTCAAGAAAATATTTATTATGCAAACATTTCGATTATAAAATAATCCCTTTCAATCGGTTTCAAAAATGTCAGTCAGGAAAGAGAAAAAAATTTAATAAAAATTTAGTAAGTTACTACTATCAAAATATTTACTCGTCCTATCATTAAATTCACTTCCACTCAAAATGAATTTGTCATTTTGATGAGCATCTCTTCCTCCGGGCTTCCCACGCTGACCAAATTTATTTTCAATTTGAAGCTTTCAGGCCTTTTGATAATCCATTCACTTTATGATAATTTTTCCCGAATTTAATTTACACTCAAGTTTTCTTTTACCTCGGGATTTCCTCATTCTCTAATTTGGCACGATTTAATTGAATATATTTTGTTGACCACATCCTGCTTGGGTTTTCCATTGGCTTTGGTTTCCCTTTGGCTCAGGTTTTCCATTAGATAATTAATATTTAATTAATTTCAATTTTTCCTAAATATTTCCTTCGGTGACCTATATTGATTTTATTTTATTATATTTGAATTCTTCTCATCGTTTGGCATCCGCCAATACCATTTTCCCCGGAAAATATTTATTATTAATTTTTTTTTTAATTTCTAATTAATATTTTTTTACTTTAATTATTATTGTGAATTTACTGTTTTTTATTGATTTTTTAGTTTATTTTTGTGCATGTTTTTATTTTATTTATTTCTTTATTTTGTGCTGTCAAATCTCAACAATTTAGCAACTAATGACGAACTATTTCTATAAAAATGAAGGTTCTTGATAAATGATACGGATTATTAGGAACCTTTTTAATGTTTACCATAATGCGATTATTGCAAAAATTTTAAAATAGTTTTATCAAAATTATATTAACTAAGGATGAAGATTGAAGATATAGTACACTAAAAATGTGTTTTATCTATTTTTATAAGAACAGAACTGGACATCTAAGACATAACTTGATAATGTGATATAACAATATGGTATGCGTGCTACTTTTCAAGGTTTCTTTGCATTGAGGTCTATCCCCAAATCAAGTACTTTTAATTCTTTAAGGATTCTTAATTTTAGTATCTCTTTTCATTCTTTTTAATAAATATGAATGGAAGTTGTTAGAAGCTATAACATTCAATTCTTCTGTCATCAAATAAATTACTAAGACTAAATAAATCCAAAATTATATTTCATTAAATCTGCTTATATAAACAAATATTCTTGGGACATTTTCTTTTTATAAATTTTAATTTCAACCAAATATCAACATACCACATTCATACTTGAATTGCAATTTTATTAAAAATTACTTATATTTCAAAATTAAAATAAAATATTCATTTTAATTTTAAACCATTTTAGTTCTAATTTATTTCAAATAATTTAAGTTTCACTTTTAATTTTACAAAATTTAATCATGAAATAATTTTAATTTTAACTCCTCACAAAAGTTGTAAAAGGCTTGAGTACTCAACAAGGAGAAAGTTAGTTTCTTTCAATTATTTAAAATAGAAAATCAACATTCATTAAGGAATCGTAAAAGAAATTTCATTCAAAGCTTTCAATGAATAGCATTTAGTCAAATCGAATTTGATTATTTTTTTCTTATCTATAGTTGTGAATAAATAATTGAAAAATTATTTATATTTCGGAAAAAATCTACCCAGTAATACAATGCAAAATTTAGCCTTAAGCTTGTCAGAAAATCCAATCAGACGTATATCATAACTTCTATTTAATTATATATAAATATTATCAAAACAATGAAAATATTTGATTCTTTATTGGTTTTCACAAATTTTTCATAAGATATTGGGAATAATATATTTTCATTGAATCCTAATTTCTCCTACCATATCATTAGTCATGGACATGTTTTACTTGTATTTTCATTAATTTGCATAAACATTACAATATGAAAATAGCAACATATTTTTTCAAACCAAATTTTTTTTTAATATTTTTAGATTAATCCATTTTTATTCATTTTATTAAAGTAATTATTATTAAAATTTCCCTGAAATCCAATTGAATATCCATTGTTACAGATTCAATTTCCAAATTTTTAATTTAATTATTTAAAACATTTGCTTCTGTCACTCTGCAAATCTTAGAAAATAATGTCATAATATTGAGAAAGTAAACCAGTTGTCTCTTAAGCCAAATTATTACAAATAAATATGAAATAAATCATCAAAAATAAATGTCGTCATAATAAAATGGAAGAAAAATACATATGAAAAGTCATTTTGAATTTTTGAGAACTATCTTATGAAGTCATTAATAAATAATACAAAAAATCAGAAAATGATTGCTTAATATTCTAACAAGATAACTTAAAAATATCGGTTTGATTAATTTGAAATAAATAAGTCAAAGCATACAAATTAAAATGTTTTGAATTTTTCAATAAAAATTTAAAAATTCAACAAAAAACACATAAATAGACATTAAAAGACATTAAAATTTTAGTTATTTAATGATAAATATTATGAATGTTAACTTTCTATGCATTTATTTAGTGTTGGGAATGTCATCAATTATATATATTCGTACTTTTATATGTATACGTTTATATAGCTATATATATATATATATATATATATATATAAACGTATACATATAAAAGTAAGAATATATGTTATTATTGTGAATGTTGTCAACTATGTTTATATTTTTGTTTATTTGTGTATAGTTAGAAAGTTTATAGAGCCCAGCCGAGTCTCTTTTAAAAAAAACTGTATTGGGACAGCTGGGGTGAATGTATGTAAGGTTCCGACAACTAAATTTATAATAAACAAACAACAACAACAATTATATGAATTTACACCTTTTATTCAAAAGATAATAAAAATAAAACTCACTTTATGCTGTTGGAGTTGGTTCTATAAGTATCTGAAGACACGGATTATCAGGATTTGGATAAAATAGTATATTGATTGTCTCTGAATACAAAAGATGTTTGGAACAGTTTTTGTGATCAATTTTCGGAAGATTTTCTTGATTCAAGTTGATTGTTTGAATATTTGCTTTTAATTATTCTTCTCGATTGTCCAGTTGAATATTAAAATTATGTGGTTTTAAAGTTCTGTAATTTTTTATTGATTTTTTAAAATATTTTTCAATTTGCTATAGCGATAATTTACTATAGTTAATTACCGCTATATAGTTTTTTTTTAATTTCCTTCCCCGACGCTACGGGGACGATAATAAATAAAATACACAAAATCTAATTAGGATATTGTTTACAACAATTTTTTACAATTATTTACAACAATCTACAACAGTAAACAATGTATTAAATGGCTTTGAACAAGATCAGTAGTGTCTTAAACAGGATTTTCTGCTTCAAGTACCACTGGGGCCTTTTTATTAGAATGTTTTATTTGATTTTAATTTAAGATTTATATATAATTGTTCGCTGGGCTTCATTATCTATATTTTTTACGTATAAATATAATAAAAAAAATATTGTAATTAACTATGGAAAATAATTATTATTCTTTTTTTGTGCAGTGTGATTTTTTATCTATTTACATATTTGTTTATTTCGTTTAAACAACTACAACAAAAAATATAATAATTTCAAATATCAAAAAAGTATTATTTACAATAGTTAGAAAAGAATTACTTTTCTTATCTAATAATAATTTAATCATTAAAATATATTGTAAATAAATCTAAAATATTAAAAAGTTATTTTTATAGCTAATTATCAACATTTTGGAAAAGAAATAAAATTGAAGAGGTTGAAAATCTCTACATTAATTATGCATCAGTTACTTTTAAAAAAATAAATGTATTTTAGTAAAAGTTAATTCGAAAATTTTCTATGAATTCCTCAATGAAAATCTCTCCAATAATTTTCTTTAAAATTTAAATCATAATTGAATTTCTATCTTTGTTCAGTTGAGAATAAATTCTACATCACAACACCATTTTTTCCTAGTAATCAATTTTTTTATTAATAAAAATAACGAAATAATACAAATAAAATTGTAATAATATCGTAGATTATATTTCAATTATAATTTTACGTTTTTTATTTATTTAATTATATATTGATAATTATGAATCTATTATTAATACTAATAATTGCGATTTAAGTTACATTAAGAAGATTAACAATTTCTTTAGAACTAATATTAGAAAAGTGAGAGACAAATAAACTATATTAAAAAAATACTTTATTTCTTTATTTATTTTATTCAGTTAGTCATACGAAAACCAAAAATAAAATTATACATATATAAAATTATATTGTTTTAAATTTACAAATTCTAGTACATAACATATGTAATTGTACGTACATTAGCTTTACAATTTTTTACAATTTTTTTACAATTCAATTGTACTTAATTGTATTTATTTTATTATAATAATTATTTTTCATGAAATATAGCTTTTTAATTTCAAAATTAGAATTGTGAAATTTGCAAAAATGACGCGTAACAGCTGTGTAGGATTTTCCCATTAATTATAAGTAACACTTTCCTCTGATTGTCCGAGTTAATGAAAAAATTAAATTTTTTATGGAGACGATTATGAATCTGTTGAGTTCATTTCTGACTCTTGTGTTCTTTAAATTTCTTAATTAACATCAACAACATATAGTGACAATAAATGAAATATTACAGCCTTTCGACAAGATTTGCATTTCAATTAATACAGTCAAAATAAATATTAAATGATTTGACTGAAAAAGGCACTTTTTTTTAAATATCCGCAGAATGTTAATAACTCGTTTGATTAGTTTTGTTTTTATAAATAATTCACTTTTTACTAGTCTGTGTTCTTTTTGCATCATTAACGAAACAACAAATACAATTTGTTTACTTCCTTCAATATCATAGTTAGCCGTTTAATTAATGACTTCCATCGGTGTAATTTAACGCTCTGTTATTTTTCTCCTTAATTTTCTTCAACTGTCATCAAATATTATAAAATTAATTTATGATTTTATTTTCATTTTACCAATGCTTTATCCTTTTCGAAATTGGCTACCATTACTTATGTTTTCATGATAATAACCTCGAAAAATATTTTGTTGACTTTTCTCGTTGATTATCCAAATCGGATGGATATAATGATATAGAAACATCGTACTCCATCAAGGTTGCCTTAAGCAGTTTGAATACTGTTGCAGCTCTTTCATTTTCTAAAGTTAGAACTGCCAGTCGAATTTCTTTATCTCTGTTCTTTATTAGCACAACTTGTTCTTTCCCATTGAAAATTTTGCCGTCTAAGTAAAACTCCCACTCATAACTTTGTCTCTTTTAGATGTTTGATTACCAAACCTGATTCGTTTTATATGGCCTTGTAAATACCTGATTCCGATGGAGCAGGAATATCGTGGTCATCATTTTTTAAAATATACAGTACTTGGAATGCGTTTTTTGTTGATAATTTTCTTTTTCTTACCAGATTGACGGCGCTGGTAGTGCTACTACGGCAACGCTTTTGAGGAGAAAACTGTTAAGGAATCCATCCATCTTCTTCGGATGACGTTATAGATGATTCGTTCGTACTTGGTATGTATGTGAATAACGTTGTTGCTTCCTGAAAACACCTTTCTCTTTTAGAAGGATGTATTGAAACCTATTTTGCCGTCGCATAACCAGTGCTACCATTTGAATATAACTGTAGATGATAAAAATGTTTATCTTCACCAGAAAGCCAATTTTCCTTGCATGTTCGTAATATCAAACAGCTTTGCGAATGAATCTGCAATGGGTCTTTTTATGTAATTGTCATATTTTACTATCACATTTTCTACTTTTCTCAAGAGAGTTCGCTTACTTTGTATAGGAAAATTCAATTTTTCCCATAAATGTTCAAGATCAGATGCAATTGCGTTGAATCTGTCTACATGTGATTTCAATTCATTGGCAAGTAATAAATATCTTCCCGCAATATGGCATTGATTGGGCATTTTATTTCTCTCGCTTAACTTTTTTCCCACAAACTGAATTTTTCTCCTTTTGTTTATTTCCTTTGTAAAGGCACTACATTTTGTGACCATATAGACTTATTTTTATTCACCGAAGAAGCAGATTTCTTGTCTGACATTTTCCAGAGACCTCGAGAACACGGAATGCGTGAAAACTGAAAAGCCAATCCATAAAAAGGAAATTAGTCATACACCTAATATACACTCACCCGTATGCAATTACACACACACTTACAACCTGTTACCCCCTTTAAAAAAGACGCGTCCCACTAAGTGATAAAGACACGTTCACCTTCAATTTCAGTTTGATACGCTTTTACCCGTAGTCTACACTTTTTATTGCAAGCGGTGGGGAACGTTTTTCAAAAAAAAATTAATAAAAACTAGTACAAAAGTGATTTTTACCTAAAAGTTCATCATTTTATTTTGAGATATTTTCTTGTATTATTTTATGTTAAAACCTCGACTTAGTTAATTATATTATTATCAATTTTAGAAACTCTTCAAACAAATTAATAATTTCTTTAAATATTAATTTATATTATTATAAGAACTTTTATTTTCCAATTTCACCACTGATTTTTTTCCATTGAATTTATTAAAAAGAGCTTGAAGACTATAAATCAGTAATATATCGATATTTTTGATATATCACTGATTTATAGTCTTCAAGCTCTTTTTAATAAATTTATATATTTTTTATTTTTTCTATTAAAAACAGTATCATATTGGCTAATAAAAGTTATATTTTATTTTCATTATCATTACATTTTTTTATAAATTTACTTACTTTTTGTTTACTTCTGTTTTAAAATGAATGTTTCGTATTTATTTTTCATTTGGAATTTTTTAGAGGAAAAACAGATAACTTTATAAATGATTTTATAAATATTTACTTTTATCAATAATGATTTATGAAGTAAAACTTGTTTAAATTAATAAAATCATTTCCTTCAGTTTTATCGTCTCGTCCGCACTTATATCAATAAAAAGTTTGTCGAGATAGCATAAATATCTTAATTAATATGTCTCAAATGGTCTATCTTATTACGAAATCAAACCAAGTGAAACAAGCGATTGCTTTTCCGCTTGACAGCAATTTGTCGTATATATGCAAAATATTTTTATGGTATTAAATTAAATTCAGTATTAAAATGAAAATGTTTTCAGCATTTTTGTAATACATTAATTGGGCAATCTCTTTGATAAAACTGAAAATTAAACATAATTTTCACAAGAAATACAATACCCAATGAATGTATAGGGATATAGGGATATAGCAAATAATAAAACATATTTTTAACTATTTTTATCAAATAGGTGATTAATAATGAAGTATATGATGAGTGTACATTATTTACATACACATAATACATAGAAACTGGATTTTTATATTTTTTACATTTATATGTGATTGTAATATGTGATTTGTAAATCGAAAAAAATTAAAAAGATTTTTTATTTAAATAGTTAATAAATTTTGTTTGTTGAATTTTCTTAAATAATTTGATATTTTTACATATTTAAATGATATTTTTCTGTTAATTATCAGATTTTGTCAAATTTATAATATTTACTTAAATAAACACGGAAAAGACTTTATTTAATTGTTTAAAAAATATTATTTTAATTATTTTTTTAATTATTTAACATAACTATATTGATAATTTATAAACAAATTATTAAATCTATAAATTTTTAAATTATAAATAACAATTTTAAATAATTATTTTCAAAAATAATTTTCAACAAACAATTATTTTAAACTTTTAAAATTCTTTAAATAATATTATTTTAATTATTTTTTAATTGTTTAACATAACTATTATTCAATATACATAAACATACAAAAACTTAATTAAAAACATTCAACACACACGTATTCACTGCATTCTGCTCATTGATTTTAGGATTTATAATTTATAATTTAAAAATTTATAGATTTTATAATTTGTTTATAAATTATCAATATTGTATAGTTATTCATTCCTCGTGAATGTAGGTAATCTGATGATGATAGTGATGCTATCGAAATATATAGTAAAAAAGATGTACGAATGGCGATTTTTATAATATTTATTTACAATTTTTTGTACTTATTTATTTGTTACTTATTTGTTATTTATTTATAAAAAAAGATAATACATATTATAATTTCCATTACTTTCATAAGTTAATCAGATATAAAATCGGATTAATAAATTAGCAGACGAAATTTTTATTACTTTTGCAAAAAAAATTTAATATCACTGAAATATTAACATCATCAAAACGTACATTTTACACTAATATCAAATATATTCTACTCCACCACATTTGTAAATAATATCTCAGTAATTGAGTTTATTTCTCGTGACTTTTAAAGAAAATGGATTTTGAAAAACAAAACAAACGAATAAATATTTTAAATTTCAGAAAAATTTACACTGAAATATTAATGTAACTAATTATTTTAATTAATTGAAATTTTTATTGGAAGAAAAAATTCTTTCAATTTTTTATGAATAGGATTTGGAAAATAAATAAAAACTCAGTTATTATTATTTGTTTAATAGATTCATTAAACAAAATTATGCTTTTAGTAGAATTGTTTATTTGATAAAATCAGAGAATCTTAGGTGTATTTATAACTACTATATTTATTATAAGAACTTTTTTTCCAATTTTACCACTGTATAAATTCAATTTCCATTGAATTTATTAAAGTGAGCCTGAAGACTCTAAATCAGTAATATATTGATATATTTTGATACTCACGAATTTTCGGCACTGCCTTTTTCAAGTGAATTTTCAAAAAGGCAGTATCGAAGGCAGATTTACGAATTACTGATTTATAGTCTTTCAAGCTCTCTTTTTAGTAAATTTAATTTATTATTCTGTGGTTTTTATATGTAATTTTGTGTTACATTAATTACTATTTTATAAACTCATCAAACAAATTAATACTTTGTTTATATATTATTATATTCAAAATTAAATGTGTTATACATTTTATGTATTTTTTGTTTATTTTTGAAGCTCTGTTACCACTCGAATAAATTTTATTAATTTCGTGTAAATTGAATTAATTCAGTTAGTAAAATTCATATTTTTGTAATCAACTCTTTATAGTTCTTTATAAGTTCTTTATATTCAGGTTGATGGGATACAAAATCAAAGGCTTTTATTTTACTAAAGAATTAGTAAACCACTTCAAACAAACAGACAGAAAATAGGAAATAATTAGAAAAATAATAAATGGTAATTTTTTTAATTAAAAATCGGTTTGGTAAGTGAATTGTATAAGCTTATAAGTAACCTATTTAAAATTCGCATCCACGTAGTAGAAGGAACTTTTATTGTTTTAAAATCTGTTCATAACTTTATTGTATTTTTGAAGATAATTAATAATTTATATCAATTGTTTATTATTTGTTAATAAATTTATTTAAATTATTGAGATTTATTAATCAATAATTTCATTAGAAGAAATTTTTTTCAATTTTCACTACTGATTTCTTTTCAATTGGCATTGTATTTATTAAAAATATTGACTGTGAATCAGTAAATATATCGATGTTTTTGATATCTGATTCATAGTCATGTTTTTTAATAAATACAATAATTTCAATTGTTTCTTTCATTTAATATTATTAATTTTTTACTGATAATTTTATTTTATTTTGTAATATTGTTTTTTGTATTTTTTATTCATAATTAATTTTTAATAATTAGTATTTAATTTCAAATATTTTATAATGATAAATATTAATTTAAAAAATTTATTTTATAATATTTTTATATTATTTATATTTAATTTTCATGATAAAACTATTTTTTATTTATTGATTTAACTACTTTAAATGACCATATATTTTTTATTGGAATACATGACATGTTAAAATCAAAACCACATAATCTGGTCACTTTTTACTAGATCTCTGCATGAATAAACACTAATAAAATGTGTAATATGAAATACTATAACAAGAACACTATTTTTATTTCTTTACTAGCAGAGAATTTGTAAATTGTATATTTACATTTTTAAAAAGATTGTATACTAATTATTTAGCCCAGCTGATCATATTGTACACAACTTACAATGTACAATATTTGATTATACAATTATACATTTTATGGAAGAAAATACGAAAAAAATACGAAACTGAAGGAAGAAGAATCAAAAAAACAATAATTTTTTCTCTGCTTTCTTCTATTTGGAAAATTTTAAAAATTTTAAATCACTTTCCGGGATAGTTTTCAGTGAGGAACAAACAACCATAATTCGGGACGTCAAGTCACTTAGATTTAACTATTTTACTAAAAGGGTAATGAATTATGTAACTTAGTATGTAACATCTGTTAAATAATGAGTGTTAACATTATTTTTGAAAATTATTAAAACAAAATTTTATTAATATTTCTTCTTTTGGACATTTAAATGAAAGTTTACCCATAAAATCAAGGTTCGTCAAACATTGCTTGAGAAAATAATCATTATATTGAAATATATTAGAAATTTGTGATTCAAGAAATCCGTTAACTCTTACTGAAAATTAAATAATAAATCAAATTTATGCAACATTGTACCAAAGTTAAAAAGACACTTTCGACTTAAAATTACCTCACCAAAACGCCCATAAACTATGGCAGTCGAGATGGAGGACATCCTTTGCATGGTACAGATGACACAAATAATTATTAGTTTAAATTTAACAAAAATGTCTCTAGCAGAAAATCGATATTTTAAACAAATAATAATTATTATTGCAACATGTTGTATCTCTTTTAATTAAGAAATGAAACTAAATCAAAATGATGCTCTTCCTCATTCTCACTCATGTCACATAGTTTCTCTTCATTACAAATAAAAGTAGATTTGTTGTGAGAATTAATTTTTTCATCCTAAGTTGTTTTCAATCCTAGTTGTTTAAATTAAACGACTTAATTAATCTTTTCATATACATTCAATCTTGTAAGTGTCTGTAATAAATAATTATCAATTTCGAAAAGTTTCTATTCAGATATTATGTTAGAAACAACACAATGTCAGTAGAGACATTGTATTTTTCACTGAAGGAGCTAGGTAATTTTTTAATTATCTTTTTGTTTAATTAAGTTTTTAAATTGAATAATATATTAAAATAAAAAAAAAGTAAAAATATAGCAATGAATATTTATGAAAAAAATTATAAAGCCATGTATAAACAACACTTGTTTTCTTTATATTAAGTAGATTCTAATTATAATCTTTCATCAAAATGAAAATAAATTAACCCTTTGCGGTCCTATGTCGAGTGTAACTAGATATCGACTTTTTGCCACGCAGGTCTTATGTCAAGTCTAACTCGACTATTCCAATAATTAGTCATTGGGAGGTTCAGATTTCGTTGTATGTATTTTTTTTGCAATTCGTGTTTAGAACAAATATAGGTGTAGAATTTAGATAGAATGGTGACCATGTTAAGCGTATGGTCTGATTCAGAGCACTCCGTAATTGTAACCAGAAAAATAAGAAGACAAAAACGCGCGGTGAGGAGAATACGATATAGGGTATCACCATTGCCGGCTACTGAAGATATAGAAAAACCAAGCGTTATAACTAATTACAACAAGAACATGGAAGGTGTCGATGTCGCAGATCAATATTTTGCGTCATATTGCTTTTTGAGAAAAACTATCAAGTGGTGGAGAAATCTGTTTTTCTTGGGAATGGAAGTCAGCATTTATTTTGCATAAGATATGTGCGATAAAAAAGGGGAAAAGCTAATGGATCATAAGAAATTTCGAGAATCGATAATGTTGAACCTCGTTGTTAATTTCAGAGCACCCAGTAAAAAATCAGGATATATATGCACATCCTTTAGGAAATAATAAGGATTGCATTGTTTGCTCCAAAAACAACATCCCAGGTGGAAGAAGGGAGACAACATACATATGCAACACATGCAATAGAAAGCCTGATCTCCATTTAGGAGTGTTTTGAACGCAATCATACCCTTGAGCAATTCAAAAAATAATTTGAATAATAATTTATATTGTATGATTATCATAAAATAAAATTTTAATTCCAAAATATACCTTTTATTAAAAACACCCGATTTAGTTCAAGAAAATCATATATACAAAAAATCATTAAAACAATTGTGGACCTGGTGAGTAACTTTTTTTACGGACCGCAAAGGATTATATATCATCAAAATAAAGAAAACAGATCAAAAATATTTTTAAAATATAACCTTTTTTCGAAATAATTAAAATAATTAAATTTATTTATTAAAAAACTTGACTATGAATCATGAAAGATATCGATGTTTTTTTGATATTCACAATTTTTGGCACTGCCTTTTCAAGTGACTTTCAAAAAAGTCAGTACGAAAATTTGTGAAGATCAAAAAAACATGATTCATAATCAAGTCTTTTAATAAATACAATGTCAATTGAAAAGAAATCAGTAGTGAAAATTTGAAAAAAGTTATAAAATAATTAAAGTCATTATTTAAATAAATATTTTTTTGAAATATTACATTTACAAAAATAAATAAATCTTAAAAGAATTACTTTGTAAAATTGACAAATCATGTTTCATCCAATAGAGAAAAGTTGATTTTCTGGTAACATTGAGATAAAAATAATCTGTTGTCTATTAAAAATAAATGTTATTGTAAATTTTAATAAAATGAATCACTAAAGATGCACAAATATGTTATGCTATTCTAATAGTATTTTACGTTTTTCATGATTTCCGAAAAGTGGATTTTATTTTTTCTAAGGGTGAAGTCAAAATATTTTTAGATTTATATGGAAAAGGAGGAAATTAATCTACACTAAAAAACACATTTTCGGACTTCAGCTAGCAATTTGAGTTTGCAATATATATTTTAACAAAAATTTTGTTTAAAAAAGTAACAATTGAATGTTTTTAAACTTTATTTAAATGGAATTTTAAATTAATTAACAAATAATTTTAAGTCCTTCAAGTAAAGAATTCAGACAAATTGTTGCATAACGTTGCAGTCCATTAAAATTGTTTGTATTATAGTAACACAAAAACTTACACGTGTATTGAAAATTTATAAGTAGTACCAATTTTATATAATTTTCAAACTAAGATAGAAAGAAAATGAAACATACAAACAAGTCAAATTCACTTTCTATGATTGGAAAACATGCAAACAGCCGCTAAAATGCACTTGTTGAAAAAATGATATATCATTTAAAATAAATAATTTCTAATAAATGAATTTGAAAAATATTTTCATTGCAAGTACTCATGGCAAATATTAAATAATTTATTTATTTTAAAATATTTTTATCTAAAATAAATTTTATTTTTAAAAACATTCAATCAAATACTTGAAGATTTTAAATATAAATATATGTTATTTTATTAAATTTAATAAATTTTATATTTTAATAATTTAATCATTTAAATTGAACACTAAACGGACTCGATTTAACATTCTAATTTTTTTAAAAACGCATTTAAGACACATGACAAGATTATTTTTAATTATTTATTAAATTTAAAAATTTAAAATTAAGACCGTACCCTAGCAATAAAGGTAAAAAAATTAAATCAATTTTGAAATTAATATTTTACTTGCAAATAAATTTTTCAACAACAAACAATTGCTAATTATGGTCTTGTTTTGTTAAAAAATTGTTTCTTTTCCACAATGAAAATATTATTGTTATGAATTTGTATGCAGGAAGAAATTCTGGGCAACGTGTCAAAATCTCATCATCTGAATACTGCTCCCTATAGGAAAACTAAATGTTACCCATAAACACACGCATTTCTTAAAATGATGCTGGAAATTCGGCAAATTGAATCTGTATTAGAAGCTCAATTCAGGAACATTGAAACATCTTTTACTCAATGTAATTCTGCAATGTTAATTTTAATTTCCTGTTGTTCTGTCACTCATTGTTGTAAAATGTTACGCAAATTATTCATTGATCTATTCGGATCAGCTTCTTATTACAAATCCAAACAAATTAGATAATGTTAGAAATATATAATTTTTTTTTATTATTTAAAAAAAATAACTTTAACGCCAAATGAATAATTTATTTATGTAAATAATTTTAAGGTTCAAAATAAAGTTCGTACTTTTGTAACCATGCTTTATTAACAAATTCATGTAGCTTAGATGCGACAGATCCTTTAATAACCATGTGAGGCTCTGGCACTGTGCGGGTTAAATCCTTAACAAATTCATATTGGTAATAATTTTCTTGACATACATTATTTTCTGTTTAATCTTTATATTTCTTTATTGTGTTGAAAGAAATGGAATTTTGATAAACTTTTTGCATTCATTAACATTTTTAATGAACACTTTTCTTTCAAAATTGCGTTTTTTAAAATTTTTAATAAAATACATCAACAAAATCCTTTTTCATTTATAAAATTAATTTTGTAATATTATTATAATTAAACATATTTTTAATTAAATAATTTGATTTATTAAAACTCATTTCTTAATTACTTTTCCAGAATTAGATTTTACTAATGAAAGAAAATTTATTTTTTTTAAAAATTTTTTAAGTTTAATTCAAAAAAAGGTTTTTCTAAAAAAATGTGTTTGGAGAATGACGGCTCTAAAGATTTTAGTGCGCTGAATAAATCATTATCAGCGCTCTTATTGATTTTATTAACACAATATATTTTCAATAAAAATTATTAAACATTGTAAATAAAAAATATTTAAGTTCTTGTAATTTTTTTATAATTAATTCCATTTTATTTTTTAGTATAAAGATAACACATAAAACAGTAAATACTTAGATAGAAAAATCATGAAATATAACAATAATGAAGAGTATATATATAACAAATTAATTGTTCTTGTTTTCAATGAAACAGTACTTTTAAATTATATTGACGTCTATATTTTTCATTAATTATTTATATTATTAAAGTGTTTCACAAAGTTATTTTTACGCCTTTCGCATACGTAGCTTAGATTCGACAGATTCCTTAACTACCATGTGAAGCTGGTACTGTGGAGGTTTAATCCCTAACAGATTTATTGAAATTGGAAATAATTTTATTGATATTCATTCAACCTAACATATATATTCTGTTTAATCTTTATTTTTTTAATCTTTAATTAATTCGTTTAAAGAAATGGCAATTTTTAATAAATGAATTATAGATATTATGCAGTATTTTCCAAATTTTTACAGAAATAATTATCGTAAATTTGTATAAATTCAGATTATCTATTAATAGAAAAATCAATTATTCGTAAATAAATTAATTCATTTAAATATTTTTAATTTAATTAATTTCAATAAATTACATGAATAAATTATCCAATTAATTTTTATTCTTGCATTAAATAACATCTTTAATGAATTTTTGTTTATTAACTTTGTTAATTAACTTTCCTCTCGTTTATCAACCCTTTAATATTAAGAAACAACGTAACATAAACACATGTGTACACCAACCCCTCAAAATGATGGAACTAATAATTTTGTTTTTATACCTAGTCATAGGAGCCAAATTTATTACAGAAATTTAAAATTTGGAAAAGTAACAATTTTTTTAAAAAACAAGTGTGACAAAATCCTATTGTAAAGTGCCATAAAAAATTAAAATTCTACCCTTTAATGTGAAAAAAAATCTTAAATTTTGTATTATACTAACTATTCTGTCATATTAAGAAATTTTTTGAAGCAAGATTTACCACAGAATAATTTTTTTTACGTATAAATAAAAATACTATAGTGGATAAATGTAAAGATTTTAGGGAGTTGTGTATGGTATCCTTGTTAGGAGAGACAGAAAATATCGTGGATTTGATAAGGATGAAAATGCGCTAGATGTTATTATCGACGAGTCTCTTTTCTTTAGACAAAAATACAATACTGGAAGAATTAGCGGACCACTTTGGGTGTTTGGTGGTATAGTGTATTGGTAAAAGTTTTATTTTAGTACCCATTGAAAATAGAAATACTGAGTCGTTACTGGGTCAAATAAGGCAAAGAATATTATCCGGTTCCAATATAACTAGTGATGGTTTGGAGCGTATCGTGCTTTGGCAAATGCTTCCATATATACTCATGATATTGTCTTACATCAGTATAATTTTGTGTCTCTAGATGATAATAGTATACGCACACAGAGAATTATCTGAAGAGCTTGCTAATGAATTTATATATGCAAAATATCGAAATCTACTCAGCCAGAAATATGGAATATAGAAATCATTGATTCAACTTCGGAAAATTCTAAAGAAAATGTGCAGCGAAAATTGGATTCTGCAATAAAAACAAAACAAATTCAAATTTTGTTAATGCACAAAATATATGTGTAGGAAGTGCACAGCATAAAAGATATCAATTTGTAAAAAAATGTGCTACATAAAAAATTTATATTATTCCTTATATACTTTAACTGAATGTTTACTTTTTTATTTTAAATTACAATGAAAAATGAATTTTATTTATTCACAATTTTTTTATTAATTCTCTTTTTCATACATCCATCAAATTGACGGATTGGTACAACTAGGTATACATAAAATGTTGGCAGTTCTAGTGTTAAAAACAACAATTTAGATATAACTTATTACTTATTTTTATACTTTTTTTATAATTTTTATATAACTTAGATTAAATTATTTATAAACATTTAAAACACAAATATTCACAGCATTTAACAGATTTGGCTTATCTTTCTTTTATAATCTGTAAAACCTTCCGAGTACGTCAATACCAACACAAATTTAGGCGCATTGTCCTTAAACTTGCTATTTAATTAATTTTACTTATTATCCAACTTACTAACACAAATAAAATTACAAACAGATTTTTTCAAACATGGATTGCTAAGAGTTTTATTAAATTTTGAGTATTAAAAAAGTTTAATAATAATGGCCTTTTTATTATTTAAATTATAATTTTTATAATTTAAAAAATATTTTTTATTAAAAAAAGATGTAAATAATAAATTTTGTCACAATTCAATAATTTCTAAAAATAATTTTAATTATGTAAATACTAATTAATTTTGCATCCTAAATATCGGCTATAATAGTAATGATAAAAATGTTAAATTTTAAAATATTTATCGATTTTCATATAAATTTGAACCTTTAATTAAATATTTTTTTAAAAATATATATATTTTGTCCCATAAAAAATTTATCTGAAATTTTATAAACCTGAAAATAATTTTATGTTTATTTAAATTCGATTAGCATTCTTTTGTTGAATCAATTTTGGATTAATTACCGGGAGATTTGAAGGTAATTAAGAAATCGTTATCAAAAGCCTTTTCTGGAAAGAAATTAATGGCCAGATGGAATTTATGGCATTTTTATGATGAATTTTATTATATTTTTGATTCTTGTGGCATTTTATCAATGATTTTAGTGTTCTTGAATATTTCAAATTTGTTTTACTGATGTAAAAAATGGCAAATATTTTAATTAGTTAATTTAAAATATTATATGTGACAAAGATTTCGCTTACAAACTACAAAATTAAAAAAAGAAAAATGAAGTTAATAGAAATAGATAATATTATGATAGATTAAAATAATAAATAATACTAATTTTATTATTATTATTATATTATTATTATTATTATTATTATTATTATTATTATTATTATTATTATTATTATTATTATTATTATTATTATTATCATTATTATTATTATTGGGATTTTATTAAAATTAAAAAGCTAAAATTGTTATTGATTTTTATTTTAAATTTATTCAATTTGTGGGAATCGAATTCACAAACCTACCACAATATCAATTTATTGATAGCGAATTTACAACACAATAATATCACACTGAGTTAATGTCAAAGATTATATTTTTTATTGTACATACCAACATAGAACAAAAGTTGTGGAATCCAACACTATATAGTATTTTACCAAAGAAACAGTTTAAAGCTTTCGATATACTGTTAAACCTTTTATTTATCTGCTTTATTATTACTCAAAATTTCGCTTTTCATTACGTTTTTTCTTATCTCTGGAGGAAGCAAATTTTTTTAATTAATTTAGTTGAATGTTGATGGATGGTTTAAGTTTTTTGATTTACAGAATCTCTGCGGCTAATCTTTGCAATGTATTTTTGAACGCATCTTGTAATATTTTGCATTTTGCTTCGTGCATGAGTGGTGTTGATTTGTGCACTTTTTTCCAGTGTTCGTGATAATTGCTGGTTTTGTTTTTGATGTGAACGTTCTATGTGTTTCGCCTATGTACGATGTTTTATGTATAATGTATACAATGTATACAAGCAAAAACATTGGGGGGGGGGAGGATTGGCATATACAATCTCGATGAAAAAGGTCTGCTGTTAGAGATTTTTGATACTTACGAAGCTGTGATTTGAAAGGTGCAGCGGTTGTAAAAGTTGAGCGAATATGAATATTATTATTATTAAATAATGGTGTAAAATATTTTTTTGGATGTCTTACACTTAAATAGTATAAACAGCACAAGCTTTATGATACCTAGTGCAAATCTCAATAGTAGACTAGTTTCGAGCTTTTGGCTTGCATATTTTCCCTGGTACACTGGAAATCACATCACTTGCTTATTTTTCATACGCTATGTTTACAAGTTTACAGATTTTCTGTGACCAAGATAATAACGAAGTGATGTGATTTCCAGTGTGCCAGAGAAAGTATGCCATAAAGTTGAACCTGGCGCAAAGAGAAATCTTTGCGTCTCCTGCATAGTACTGATGAGAGTCAAAAGCTTGAAACTAGTCTATTATTTGAATTTGCACTGGTTATCACAAACCTTGTGCTGTTTATATTATTATTATTATTATTATTATTATTATTATTATTATTATTATTATTATTATTATTATTATTATTATTATTATTTTTATTATTAAACACCAAACAGTTCATTCTACAAATATTCCTTTATTTATGTAACAATTATATATGTTATACACTTAAAATATTTTATACAATGATTATTTGTACACAATATATGTATTAGAAAATGAATTAATACTTTATTTTTTATTGAAATTGTAGAATGCGCTAATTAAAAAATGTTTAATTCAACTTGATTTTTACTATTATTTTTATTAGTGTATTTTAATTTATTTCATTTTTAATGAATTAAATAAACTCTGACAGCGTTGAAATTATTTTAATAAACTGTCTCAAAGAAAAAAATCATCCAATGCTTTTCCTTACATTTTTTAATTCAATTGAGAAATTTCTTGGATATCTATTCAATAAATAAAAAAATTCGCAAATACAATTAAAAATTGAACAATAATAAAATAACAAAATTGAATTACTAACTAAATTATAAAAAATAACTGAATTTTTTGAAACAGCCTAAAATTAATTAACAATATGCATCAGTGCACAGAAAATAATTACCACTGACAATTAATTTTATTTTCCAAACATTAAAATACGCAAAATGAATTGGAGAAATAAATTCGTTTTCACCGATTTCATGATTAATGGGAAATAGTTTTTTTTCTGCAAAAAATAAATATCCAATTAGAATTTTAAAAAATAAAGATTAATTTCTATAAATATTTTTAAGGATTTGAAAATTGATAACGGTTCACCATTTTTCGGGAAAAGTATTTGTTATTTGTTTATTTAATGTTATGGAGGGGTTATGTTTGGAGTTAGGGGTAAAATCTGTCTTGGGATAGTTGGGTGTTTGTATGTATGTGTGAAGGTATATTTGAAATATTTCGATACTAGAGGTTCATAAGGAATTTATATATAGAAGAGGTATTATATACAGTATATAATATACTGCGAAAATCTACTATCACTTTTTTTTACACTTACAAGTTTATTTAGGGACACAGCAGAATTACAAACCTGCAGTTAACGGAGGGGTATCGTTCAATGAATGTTGAACAAGTTTTCTAATCATTTCTACTCAGAATCCTTACTAATTTCAGTTCTATGACAGGACATTGGGATTTGAGATATGAATCTGTGCATAGTTAAATCAATTTTTTAATTTTGGTTTATGAATTTCCATTCATCATGTAGAGGTTTAGCATGAACAATGTTCCAGAATATTAAAAAATTGAATTCAGTCACACTAAAAGTTTATTTGCCAAATGATTACGAAAAACAGATTTTATAGAACTAAGCTTGCCTCTTCATAATTTTGAGTTATGTATATATTCAGTCGGAAATTGTAAATGATTTTGTAATGCGTTTTCAGTTACTAACTTCAAAATTTACAAGAGTTATTTTCTTTTGTTATCAATAAATGTTAAATCTTCTATTTTACTACTTGTATTCATTTCTCTTTCTTTTTGACGCAAAATTAAAGAATTTGGATTATTACATCACATTACATTATTCAAAGCATTCAAACAATATATTTAATATTTTAAAAAATAAATTAAAATATATATTTTAAAAATAAAGTATTAAGACAGCATGGAGTCACAATTTGGCCATGTGTGTTTTATAATAATGGCTCAGATAATGTATTTATGTAATAATTTTTGTAATTATGATGTAAAGGTAGAGAAAATAAAATTATATTGTAGTCATATAATTCACAATGAATTCATCAAAGTAACAATAATAAATTTTTCCAGATAAAATACTTTCAGAATTAACAAAAAGCAAAGTAGTAATAATACTTTATTGTGATATTCCTATATTTGCACTCTATTCATTTATTTAAACAAAGTTCGTGTCAAAATGTGCTTTATATAGTAATGGAAAAAATGAATTTTTTAAAAAAATTTCAAACAGATCAAAGGTGAACAAAAAAACTTAATGATTTTTACTGATAATTAATAACATTTTTATTAATTTCTGCATCATTTTCTGTTACTTTTATTTGAGTCACAGAAAAATTTATTTTCTGCTCTTCCATTAAGTTTAAAACATGTCTACGTTTCTGCCTTACAAATCATTCATAGAAATTAATGCAATATAGTGATGGAACATTGAGCAGTGGGATTTTTACATATTTTGTCAATAAATTCCCTATTTAAAAAAATATGAAGTTTTGATGGAAATAGTCAATTCAGAAAAAAATCTTGATAGATTAATTTCATTTTATTTTTATCATTTTCATCAAAAAAATATTATTTTTTCGTTGATTTTTTATTTTTCTAAATATTTTAATGAATCTTTCAAAGTGTCAGTTATGCTATATGGAAAATAAATCAATAATTTATCTAAAAAATCTATATTGCATTTATAATAGACATTGAGAACATTTAGCTCATGGCAGGCGATATCGAATAGATTTTTCTTTTTAATGAATATATTTATTTTTTATATTTTTCGCACTTTCGTTTTTAATTTAAAAAAAAATATTTTAATTATTAATTACCAGTCTTATTTAATATGCTAAGAAAATCTACAATTTTCATTAATTAAAACACAATTATTTTCCACTTAGAGAATGTGATAGAAGAAATGAATTAAAAATAGAATAAATGGGCTTTTATTGAGTGGAAATAGAATTAATTGAAAATTATCTTTTCTAGGAATTTCTTATTTATCTAAGTTGAATAAAATGCAATTTAGTCTCAAAGATAGAGAGAATTTCAGTTTTCAGTGTACAAATAAAGGATAAATTGATCTAGGAAAATTTCCTCCTGATTTTATTTCGTCTACTAAGGACATCGATCAAAGATTACTAATGATGTGCATGGAACTATTTTAATAAGTAAGCATCTGTGTACATCTATCCCAAAGCAAATATCCCAGGCATTCATTTCATTCAGTAAACCCAACACCCCGATAAATTTTTTGTTTAGATGAATTGAATTACATAATAAATAAATAAAGTAATAATTACATGATAGTGTAATCAATAATTAAATTAAAAAAATCCCCATTCGTACATCTTTTTCACTACATATTTCGATAGCATCACTATCATCATCACCAGGTTACCTACATTCACGAGGGATGAATAACTATACAATATTGATAATTTATAAACAAATTATTAAATCTATAAATTTTTAAATTATAAAGAACAATTTTAAATAATTATTTTCAAAAATATTTTTCAACAAACACTATTTTTCACTTTTAAAAATTTTTTAAAAAAATATTATTTTAATTATTTATAAGATAACGCCAATCAAACATTCACGATATATTTCAACAGTTTTTCTGTCATCATCAGATGGGATATAATAACTAATTAAATTAAGGATTTTAAACAAATTTATTAATTATAAATTATATCCCACCTGATGATGACAGGAAAACTGTCGAAATATATCGTGAAAAGAATGTTTGATTGGCGTTATCTTATATTTAAATCATTGCCATGTATGTTTAACTATTTATTCAAAAATCATGTTTCTGCTGTTCCAGTATTCAAAAGATTATTGAAGACTTATAATACACTTAGAAGGAAAGAACTAGATATTTGTTTTCTTGAATAACGATGATTCCTTCGTTCATTTTTAAAATGAAACTTAGTGATATTCTTTCAAGTAAAGATGTGCAAATAATACATAAAAGAACGTTAAGAAGAATTTTGGAATCAGAGAAGATAAGGAGAACATCCTTGGATAAAAAACTATTAAATATTGGATTTAATTTGAATCAAATAACAAATGAGTTTTGTTTGCAGGTATGTGTTGAATGGTGTATTAAAAAATTCAATTTCTCAGTTAAAATCAAAAGAGAATGCTCATATTAATAAATTAAAAAATTTGAGAAAATTATTTGGGATCTCTAAATTTAGTGTAGAGAATGCATTAATAAACATGAGTAAAGTTGTTTTGTCCGAAGCGGAGGAGCGTATTTTGAAATTTGGTCCCAATCATTCCATTAAGAAAAGAATTGATGAAACAAAATATGTGCGAAGATTGAAAGTTTATACTTTCATATATTTAGATCGATGACGGATATTAATACTAATTATGTGAAGAGTGTGTTGAGTTCGGTTAGGATGGAGTATATTGATAAAAATAAAAAGCAGAATTTTAAAGATTTTATTATATTAAAAAATTTAGCTAAAAAAGATGCAAGTTTGACAAAGGAAATGGATTGGTAATTCTCGACCACGATGTATATGTGAATAAGCTCAATGATGTTTTGAATGCTCCCCAGTTTGTGAAAATAGAGATTTCTCGAAAAAATGGAATACAGCCTCTTAAGGATGAGAATTTGTTAAAAGAAATACTGAATAAATTAATTAAAAATAAGCAAATTGATGAACAGTTGTTTAAATCTATTCGCCCAATAGGATCACAACTAGCAAAAATGTATGGGCTTCCAAAACCATAAAGATGGCGTGCCTATGAGACTAGTTTTATCCATGATTGGCACTGCCCAGTATAAAATAGCCAAATTTTTGGAAGGATTATTGAAACCATTAATACGATCAGAATTTGAATGTAAAGATAGTTTTGAATTTGTTTTCTGCATTGAACAATATGATAGACAAAGTATGGATGAAATTATGGTTTCGTTTGATGTTTGTAGTCTGTTTACTAATGTACCATTGGTTGAAACAATTAAATTATGTTGCTTGTTATCGAATGAAAATATTTCTGAACATCATATTTTGGATAGAACAGCATTTCGTGAACTTCTTGTATTTGCAACTTCAAAAATTAATTTTCTTTTCAATAATGAATGGTATCAACAAATAGATGGAGTTGCTATGAGTTCTCCTTTAGCACCAACGATGGCTTCAATTTTTTTAACAAGCTTAGAAAAGAAAATTGCATCTTTCCAATGTATGAAACCCACTATTTATAAACGGTATGTGGATGATGTTTGATATTTTTCTTATATTTGAAAATCAGAGGCATGTTGACCCGTTTTTGCATTATATGAATAGTCTACATAAAACATTGTATTCACATGTGAAACGGAGAAAAAATCATCGCTTGCTTTCTTGGATCTGTTAATACAACGCAAACAGAAACACTATGAGACAGAGATTTATAGAAAACCATTTAATACTGGTCTCTATACTTTTTCTGAAAGTTTTTGTGAATTCAAGTATAAAAGAAATATGGTGATGGGGTTGATTTATCGTGCATGGTCTTTGTCTTCTACTTTTAAAAATTCAGTAAAAAGTGTTGACATATTGGTTGAATTGTTAATGAAGAACGGTTATTCAAAATACATTTTAGTAATTATGGTGAAAGAGACTGTTGACAAATTTATTAAAAATCCTAAGGATCCATGTTTGAGAAAATCTGGGTGTGATTTTGTTGAGGTGTGTGAGTCTGATGAGTTAAATAAATTAAATAGTGTGAGCAAGGATAATGAGCCTAAATTTGTGTTAGTATTGCCGTACTCAGAAGGTTTTAAGGATTATAAAGTGAAGATAAGAAAGCAGTTAGGGAATTTAAACTATAGGATAGTGTCAACTTCATAGAAAGTACGCAATATGTTTATTAATAAGTCAAAAACTCCGGTTGAATTGTGTTCCGATCTCGTTTATCAGTTTACATGTAATGGGTGTAATGCCACATACATTGGAGAGACTTCCCGTCATCTCTGTATTCGAGCTCGAGAACATTGTAGGCCAAAGGCTTTGACCCATATTGGTGTGCACAATAATGGCTGTAAGATTAAAATAGGTATATCTGATTTTAAAATTTTATTAAAAAAATTTGATAATTATTGGGAAGGTGTAATTTGTGAGGCGTTGTTGATAAAATCATTGAATCCGAAAATTAATGTGCAGAATGCAGTAAATACTTGTGTTTTGAGTGTTTTAAAATAAGTTTTTAAATAAGTTTTTTTTATATTGTATGTATTGATTGTTGTATTAAATTAAATAATTAATAAAAATTTTTAAATTATTAAATTAAATTTTAAATGCTAAAATCTAAAAAAAATAATATATTAATTTAAGTATAATTTTTAAAAAATAATTAAATGTTTTTATTAAATAAAAATTTTTTTATATATAATTAATAAATTTGTTTAAAATCCTTAATTTAATTAGTTATTATATCCCACCTGCTGATGTCAGGAAAACTGTCGAAATATATCTTGAAAAGAATTTTGATTGGCGTTATCTTATAATTAAATCATTGCCATGTATGTTTAACTATTTAATTATTTAACATAACTATTATTCAATATACATCAGCATACAACACACACGTATTCACTGCATTCTGCATATTGATTTTAGGATTAGATACTGTAATCATTTAATTCTTAAGGAACTGAAAGTGTCTATCGGACACATTTTAAAATTTCAAGCTTACTAGTTTGTATGAAACACTCCAATAAAACTATCTTATATAACGTAATAATTTAAATAAAAAGAAATTAAATCAAAAATTTAAAAAGGCTTAAATAAAACCTTTTTCCCACTGTTATTCATTTAGGTGTCCGTTAGACACTACCGGCTTTAGGCGTTATTTTTTCTGGTCTTTTAAGGATTGATGTAAAATATATTTAATAAATTGGTCAAACATTTTAATACACATTAGCTCAAAAATTAGAGAAATATAATTATAACTACAAAATACAATTATGAAAAGATAGTAAATTATTTAACTAATACAAACAAATATAGAAACGAAAGACACTAAATTTTGTTAAGTAAAAGAGTGGCAATATTAATTATTATCAGTAATAATACTTTATACGTGATAAAAATAAATTATTATTTACTTACATGAAATAATAACTCAAAATAACAATTTTTAAGACTTCAACTTAAACAAACAAATTTTGGTAATAGTAAAGAATGGGGAGGGGCAATTAAGTATTAATTAATTTATATTTAAAAAGAGTTTATCCAACAAGATATTTTGTCACCCTATGGGTATTGGTCACAAGAGTACTGGTCACACTCAACATGTCACAATGGTATATTATTATTTTTTTAAATTTTTGAAATATTAATTAGTTAATATTTAATTGCCCCCCCACCCAATTCGTTACCGCTACCCAAATTGTTTATGCATTTCACCACACCGCTTTATCTCTCTTGAAATCTTGACAACACCCGCATCTATTGGAATATGAATCTAGTATATACTCTTTAATCTTTGCAAACAATGCATTTTCTTCCTCCTTTTAGAAACATAGCATAGTATAGATACTTAAGGGCGTGTACCAGTGTATTTTAAAAGTGAGAAGAATAATTTAAAGTTTTTAATAATAACCTCAACGATATATATAAAATTAAAAATTAAAAGTTAAATTAATAAAATTATAACAATGAAATCCTTTTCGATAATTTTAACATTTCGGTGAAATTGTGTTTATTGTTTTTATTAAAATATTTTGATTATGAATCAGTAAAGATATCGATGTTTCATTTATATTTACGAATTTTCGGCACAACCCTTTTCAAGAAATTAGAACTTGCTATTCTGGTGTTTGTTTTTTTTTGGTTCAACTTTATCTTTTACATCTGGCATGACTGAGATTTACAGAAATGTTATTGATGTACACATATTAAATGAGAGCGTGTCTGTTGTATGTGTGAATGATTCTTTTTCATAAATACGATTTCCTGGAAATCAACTATCTAAATTGCTATTATTTGAATTTAATGAATAGACAACTTTATCCTTATTCTGATTATAATGACAATTTTAATGCAATTGGCAAACCAAATGATTTATTAATCCATGAAAACCATTCGTTGAATTTAATAAAGTTCTAAATCTTTGGAGAAATTTTGGCAGACTCTTCTATTTGCATTACAGACAAAAACTTTGAATTCGAGAAAGATCATTATTAAAAATGCTGTCATGATTGACGCAATACAACAAAAAGAAGGTAGAAAATTAATGAAGCAATAATGCATACATTGAGAGGAGAATTCGGAGAATTTCCCGTTGTGGTCGAAACAGAAATTTTACAGAAACCGTGCCAGCAAATATTGGGAATTTGTATTAGTGCTTTAATAGTTTAGGAAATAAATTGATTGCATTCTGAATTTTTTATTTCAATTAATATTACTTTATCACTAGGGTTTTTTATTTTTATAGTCGTAATGTGAGAAATATCCATAGTTCCAAATTATATATGACTTTACATTCCAACTCGTATAAATTGATAAATTTTCATTTCTCTTTAGTTTCTGTAATTGGTTGCAGAGCCGGATTACGGAGGGAGTAAGTGATGCTGTATAGAAATGCTCACATTCAATTTTAGTTTTAATAAACAATAAAGATATTCTTGAAAATTAATTACTTTTCAAATTAATATTTAATTAAATTATTTTAAATAACTTGATGCATAACGACATTGTAAAATAATAATTTCGAGAAAGTTAATTAATTTTTAATTATTATCAAACTGTAATAAAACAGCAATTTATTTTTTTGTTTATTATATTATTTAAGTTACACTGCACGGATATTGAATGAGGTCTCTTTAATTTTTTGAACTGGGTCACAATTTATTTCAATTATAATGATTCCCGACCCCTAGACTAGATGGAGATATTTCCTTTTTTATCCTCGCTTTTTTATATGGCTTGGGGTAACAAAATTATGTCCCTGCATCAGTAAATTAATTTCACATAGAATTGTGAGATTTAGGTATTGGGAAAAATTTATATAAGTTTTATTTTTCGGGAATATTAAAAGTCAAAGAGAAAAGTAAAAAATAAATTTGATTTCCTGGGGTCATGAAAAAACATTTGCAACGTAGATAGGGAAAGTGGAAATATTTAAATTAGAAAATGAAATAGACAATTGTCATAATTGATCAGTTCAATAATTGAATATATCGTTTTGGTAAGCCAAATAGTGCAATAATTATTATAGGATTTACTTATGCAAGACTGAATTTAAAACGTTTGAGTACAATATCAGTTTAGTTCACAATTCAAACATCATTCAAATTGGCTTGTAAAATAGGTTATTAGAACGGTAACATAAATCATTACTACTTCATTGAAATGTACCTTTGTTATTGGAAGCTGGCGTATCCCATTGCATCAATAGTCGGTCATCATACTTTCACATCAAACCATTAGCTGGGGGACATGAACCTAGATATTCAGGGAAGAAATCTGAAACTATATAATGAATCCTTGAAGTCGATTAAAAGATTCATGTATTCAATTCTGAACTCCAAACCATTTGCCAAAGTCAACACAATTCAAAACTCACATAATTTGAATCCTCACAAAATACCCACCTTCACTTTTACTAAACCATGCCATTAAAATCCAACATTAAACTCAACAACAAAATTAAGAGATCCACTTAAATGAGTAAAAATAAAAAATCAAATAAATGCTTACACAGATCCAGATAAAATGGGACAGTTTTACGAAATTTTTCAATATATTTACATTGATTTAGTACTAATTCTATTTTACTTGATGTAAACTCATCTCATCAAATTGTATTAAACATCGGGCGACGCTCTAGTGTATGTCGCCCAAAATTTTAAATTAATTTAAAATTAAATTAATATATTTAAATGAAATATAAGTAGCAACCAAAAATATATATATAGTTTTTATATATATAGTCTGAATTTATCCGACAAAATATTCTGTCCCCCTATGTGTATTTGTCGTAAGGGTACTGGTCACATTCATTAATTTTAATATACCCTTGCGACATGTTGAATGTGACCAGTACCCTTACGACAAATACACATAGGGGGACAGAATATTTTGTCGGATAAATTCAGACTATATATATAAAAACTATATATATATTTTTGGTTGCTACTTATATTTCATTTAAATATATTAATTTAATTTTAAATTAAAGGGTATATTAAAATTTTGGGCGACATACACTAGAGCGTCGCCAAACATCGTTCAAATAGCATTAACCTCACTCCAAATAAATATGAATATCTAATTAAATTATATTTAAACACAAAATGTTTATTTATTATAAAAATTCAACAGCAATAAGAAAAGACTATTTCTTAATTTTAAAAATTGTCAAGTAAGATTTATTCTAACAAAATTTTTGATATGATAATAATTATTATTATGTAAACAATTTAAAGTTCTGGATAGTTATGTAGAGATTCTTGCCTTGAAAACTGTGACTAGCTCAAACCTAAAAAAGTTCAATATAAAATACATCATTATATGATAAAGTTTCAAATTATAGACATATACATAGAAATACAATTACTTAATGTAAATACAGATCATATATATGATTTAAATTTAAAATAATTAACATCTAAATTATTAACCAAACTTTAAAATATATATTTAAAAAATTATTTATAAAACATAATTTTGAATATTTTAATAATAAAAATTTAAAATTCTTAAGGAAATATTAAAACAAAGTTAATTAATTGATTATTTGAATAATAAAAAAAGATTTTTAATGTACATAATGGTAATAATTTATTAATTAACGTTTGTCAAACTAATAAAAGTTTATCTTATCGTTATATTTCAGAAATATTATTTAAATGTTCATGATCCAAAAGATTTTATCATAATGTTTGGCCAAAACAGATTCATTCCATGGATTATTTAGTTTATTTAGACGATAACACATACACATGTATAGGCACAAAGTTTGAACGCATTCATGAATATTTTACATTCTACACTATTTTTACCTGGTAGCTATATCTACAGTACTGTAACTACTACCTATTGTGTTTTCACTTTCAGATTCACAACTGTCTAAAGAGGTCTTACGTTTTTTTTATCACTATATATTCATTTCTGAAATTATTGCTCTATCTTGTCCATAGTCCTTATTGTTTGAAGTTAGTTAATTTTATTTCCAAAATATTTTGAGTGAGAATTTAAATTTATTTCTGGTTTTGAATATATATTTTTGGATCTCTCAGTGATTGTTAATGGCTAAGTATGGTTTTCGCTGTATGCATATATGTGACTAGAATGGCAGAAATGTATTCACTAGGCACCGACGGTGACTTGGTTCATTTTAGATCAACGTAGAATATACTGTCTAGCTCCAGACACAGTATGTTTCGCTTACTTAGTCTGAAAGAATAACAACGCAATATTTTCACTTTAACTGAGTTTATGGGATATTTTTTGTCGATAGCTACGGATGGGGGTGTGCTCGCGACGAGAGCTTCATTAAGAACCATTGCCTTTTATCTGGCTCAATGAAGCAGCAAATCATCCAAAAGACAACTGGAAGCGGGACCAAATGCGATGAATTTTTCAGTCCTGTAACTGGTTTTCAGTTCGAAGTTGTCCGCTTTATACTACTTTTATTTATAAGTCGGAGGACTATCCAAAAAAATCCTTGATTGATCAGTTGCCGACTTCTCTTTTGAATAATATTTACAAAATATCGTTTTTCCTAAAGTAATTTATCACAAAAATTTGTTAATAAAAATAATACCTTAAGTTTTATTTCAAAACAAATACTTTATATTGTTCTTAATAATTTTTAAATCATTTTAATAAAATTCAATTTTGCTTTTCGTACTTCATTTTTTATTCTAAAAATTGTTTACTTGATGGGCAACTGTTTACAGTGTCAAAACGATATCATTTTTATTTTTAAGCATACATCGCAAAATATAATTGACGAGAAAAAATTGACGAGATGAACAAATCACTTAGCTGAAGATTCATAAGATTCATAAAGTGTTATGGTAATAAAATCATAAAGAAAATTAAATATTTTTATTAAAATTTCGGTTCAAGTATAAATTAAATTGATGATAGCTATTTTGCAGCTATACTCTTCAATGATCATACCAACATTACACTGGAACTGATATTCCTTTCCATCTAAAATATAAAATTATTTATTATATAAAATTGCGCTATATATAAAGTAAAGTTTTTCGACTCATTACATTTAAAGAAAGGTGATTTGAAAAAAAGATACCATAGCCTGATTATTAGCTTTTATTTGATTAAGTCAATTGCTTTCATTTGTAAATTTTATTTTGTTTGTTTTACTGCATCAAATAATTAAAAGCCCTTGTATTTTTTTAATTGGTGAATTTGTGATGTAAAGAATAAATTGTATTAATTTGTTTTATATATGATAATCATATAAAATTTAAATGCATATTTGTTACTTTTAAAATATGGTAAGAATTTGAACTCTTTCGCAGAAATCAGTAGAACAAAATCCTTGTGAGCTGTTGAATCATTATTAATTAAAAAAGACATCTTTTAAAGATATTTTTTCATCAAAATATATTCAGCAAAACATTTTTAGACAATTTTTTACGAATTTTTTATTGACAAATTTGACTGTTTTAAATGAAACATTTATTTTAATTTAATGTATTCCTATAAGAATATGACCACTGATAATTGCATACCGCTATATTGATATCTACACAAAATTTTATTTTTTAGACTTAATTTTTTTGTAAATGCAAATAAATTTTCAACAAAATGTTTGTCAGAGCATACGTTTTAATAAGAAAGTTTTCAAAATTTCCACATTTTTCTTTAGTAGACTCTGATTTCACATGACGTAACTGTCGAAATGTAGCTACTTCCAATAGTTATTGAAACTACATAAAATATACTGCTGCTCTTAAAGAGTAGATATTGCTGTAAACATGGCGTATGAAAAATGTATGAAAAAAAGCCATGTTTACAAGTTTACAGATTTGTTCTATGAATTAGCTAATTTGCAAGTGATGTGATTTCCAGTGTACCAGGGAAAGTATGCCATAAAGTTGAATC
>CAUHTR010007334.1:120769-300068 GCA_959609185.1 Schmidtea polychroa
TAACCCCACACTATCGACTCATTAAAAACTTTCCATAGAGAGAACACACTTCCTTTATTTTATAAGAAATTTCATTCTCTCAAAAATGAATTCAATCAAATTCTAAATTTATTCAGAAAATTTTTATGCATGTGGGGAAGTACATGAAAAACATTAAAACTGCAGAAAAAAACAGGTTGACTGACAGACATTTAGCAAAAATTCTTAGAATTAAGAATGCATTCTTGGATGCAAATATTGAAAACATTATGGCTGGAAGTCAAAGTCAAAAGTGTCATTGAATAAATATTGGTTAATTAAATTAATTTTTTTTTTATGTATGGCACATATAAAGATTACAATATTTGGAGTGTTGTAATAATGTAAATAAACTGTATTCTCATGATTTTGTTTTATATTGTAATTTTCCCATTAAATTTAAGGGGATATTACCCAAAAAAATCGACGTTTTTAAAGAATTCACACTTCGGCAAGCGCACTATGAGCTTCACGTCCATGAAAAAAAGGCTGCAACATTAAAAAAAAACCTCCTCAACCCCCAAAATTCTCAAAAAAATTTAAGACCTTTCTCTAGGGTCTAGNATATTGAGACCGCATAAAAATGGTCCTCGTATGTTATGGAACTTAACTGAAGTGATCTGTAAAGTTACATGGCATGAAATTTAAAGAGTCCAAATACCATTAATAATAGGACACGTCATATTTAACGCTTCTATGGGTTACAACTACAGCCAAAACTGGTATATGAACAGGGCTTCATAATTTACCATAATTATATACAATAAACCTGTCAATAGAATTCCTACTATGATTTTACATTTTTTCGATCTAAATCTAAATAATTTTGTATTCATCTTGTTAAGTTTTATTATTCGAAGATTAAAATTACTGTTAGGCGTATTTGTTATGTATACAAAATATATTAAACATATTTTATGCATACAATGTAATATGCATACAATTCAATTGTTTATAAAGAGTAAACTCAGATTATATTAATATTTGATATATATTGCATATACCAATATAACACGAGTAGTAGAGTATACGACAACTGCAACAATTCAATATTTTCCTTGATTTGTTTTGAAATTTTGGAGTGGCGCATTTTTTATATGGTCTTGCTCCCCCTAGTGTGAAAGATTCTTAGCTTTTACTCATCCACGAGAAACAATTTGCCATTTGAATTATTTTATATATAATAAAAATTTTATTTTTAAAGTTTTTTTTATTTAATTTTGACTAATCAAAATTTAAGAAAATATATTTAATATAAATTTATTTCAATTTAATTTTTTTAAAATTATATTATAAACAAATAGTTATAATGACAGGCAGTGGTTTGGAACCTTCAGTAGAAATTAAATCTAAATTTGTACCAATTTTGCAAAAAATAAAAGCATTAAAGAAATATGAATTGGGATGGAAAATTGATGAGATTTCTAAATTTTACGGGGTAACTGAAAATTCAGTTTATACATGGATAAGAAATAAGGAAAAACTAATTAATAGTGATAGGATTAATAGTACTAGGACAAAAAACTTTACTGCAATAGAAAAATTAAAAGCAATAGAGATGCATAAAAATGGAAAGTCCATAAATAAAATTGCATCAATTTATCATGTAAATTCAAAAACTATCAAGGAATGGATTATGAATAAAAATTATATCATATCTTTTTTAGAGCGCTCTCAAATTTCCAATAAACAAAAATATGAAAAAGAAGAAATGCGTAAAAATATTTGTCCAAAATCAAATATCTCGATAAAATTCGAAGTGAATTTAAACAATGTTTGCTATTGGATTAAAAACAGAGACAAAATTACGCAAAATATATTAAAAAATATATCAGTGAGTGAGGAATTAAAAGAAATAGGAATTAAATATGAAAAAGGCGAAACAATTTCACAAATTGCTTCTGCGTACAATGTAAATACAAATGTAGTTTCAAAATGGATAAAAAATAAAAATAAAGTCATGGAGATAATAAATAGAATTTAAAAATTCAAAACATAAATTTTTTTTAGATATTCTTAGATGAATTATTATTATTATTATTATTATTATTATTATTATTATTATTATTATTATTATTATTATTATTATTATTATTATTATTATTATTATTATTATTATTATTATTTTATTGGATATTGACTAAATTTATAATTAGGGTTCTATAATAGAAAATTCTTTAAGGAAGAGAAAAGAAAGCGAGCGTATCAAGCTCTATCAATGTTGGGGCTCGCTAAGAAATATTTTTAGACCCCAACCACTTGACAGAATTAGGTTTTTTTATTTATTTTTTATTTTTTTAATATATTTATTGATTTATATAAATTTAAATTTTATTTTTATATTTATATACTTTTTCGTTTTTTACGTTTTACTTTTTCGTTTTTTAGTAAATTTCTTTCAGTAAATTTTTTCCTGTTGTGCTTTTTATTGGCTTCATTGATACTAGTTCTTCCGTCAGTTTAAAATCACAACTTTCATCAAGGAATAATGAAAATAAATTAAATTTACAAATATCGTTTTTCAGTTGTGCTTCAAAATTGTCTACGATATATATGTGCGACCAGATAAACATAGTTTCTGGAATTTATTTGATTTTTCTGGACAAATTAATGAAGAGTATCCACCATCACAAAATGGTTTGCTGTTCATTTCCAAATTTGAATCTTATTTAAAAGCGGATTATAGCTCCTTATCTTTCAAATTGATATTTTCTCGTTCGTTTTTATTTCTCGGGATATTTGTCCAGCAGGTCAAATGTATTGAATATATTGAAATTGATATTCTCTCTCTTTCCGTAGATTTCAATGGGCGTCCACTCTGCTGTTGATTTATAATTGTTTGCTTCACACAAAACATTTTAGACATCTCCATTTGTGTTTTGCCTTTTAGTAACCTATCGACTATTCCTTAATTTCTTCAGAAATCTTTAGCATTTCTAGAAGATATATTAAAAGGTTATAAAATAAATTAAAAAAATTAATTATCAATCAAAAATATGTAAGAACATTTTACAGAATAAATTCTAGCAAAAACATTTGCTCGTTTCAAATTAGCGATGTTCAATGTTTTAATAAATTCAAACAAATGCAAATTTTAAAAATATTTCATTACAATTACAACCTTATTTGCAATTTTAACATTCTTGAGAAGATTGGTCTTCTTATGAAACATACATAGATATTTATTAATGAATATCTGATTTTATCACTAGCAAAAACATTTGTTCGCCACTGTAGCTAACACAATTCAATTTGCTAAGTTCAACATCTGGTTTTATAATCTCACTAAATTTCTTTTTCCTGCCTCTTCTGAGAAGCCATCATACGTTTGGCTATGTTTACTCTCGTAATGACGCTTCAAATTATAGTCTTTTAACGTAACTACTTGTGCCCACATATTACACAACGGCTTTCTCATTTTCTTGGGTAAAGAAATATTTATAATTCCATTCTTTATTGACTTTACGGTAAGTAGTCGATGGCAGTGGCACCGCAAAACCATTTCACCGCAAGAACACATACCCCCCCCCCCGGTGGAATTTTTAAAAATTTTTAGGAACAAAGACAATGACTCGCCCGATGACTCATAACTTTTATAAGTTATTATAAGTTTTATAACTTTTATAACTTTTATAACTTTTATTATTATCATTATTATTGGTAAAGATATTAACGCCCGTGCAGAAGATGTTATTTTCAAAGTTTTAAAGTTTTATATATCAGTAGATAGATCTTGCACTGGGCTTTAAAATGAGCTATCGTTCAATAAATTCGGTTGATGGGAACAATAACTTGTTGCATGACCAGAACCATGTCACCGCAAGACCACTAATAATATTTTGAAAAATAATAATAATTTTTGATGACTCATCGGATGAGTTATTGGTCTAAAAAAATGATGAGTCATCTAATGAGTCATTGTCTTTGTTCTAAAAAGTTTTTAAAAAAATTTTCCCACCGGGGGGGGGGGGGTATGTGGTCTTGGAGTGCCACTACCATCTACTACGGTATTTAGCAGTTTTCTGTTTTTTTCTCTCACATATGGTTAATTCAATTTAAAATGGTAAAAATAAGATATTAAGAAATTACCAAAACTATAAAACAATTGTGTAGGAACATGTAACAATAACAAAAATCAAGAGCCGACTGTCAGTAGTGGCCTTTGCAAGCACAGATATAAAACATTCAAAACTCAAAAAGTTTCGGAATTTTAGCACCAAAACATAAGCCTGGCAGCGGTGTTCACTCATGTGAAAGATAAATGGTAATTAAATCAATCTCTACCGTATATTTTAGTTTTTGTAATTCAGCTACTGTTTTAAGTGCTTGTATTAGTTGTATATATCCACATGGAAGAATTATTCGTGGGCCACTTTTGGCGCGCAGGCCATACTTTTCCCACCCCTGCTCTAACCTGAAAGTATATGGAAGTCTCAATTATTGTTTTAGTGCTCGTTGAGATTAGTGAAAAACTATCTATCTAATTGGCGTTACGATCGATCATTGTCAGCATTTATGTAATAAGGTAATGTAGAAGTGGGCGGGGTGGACAGGGTGGAGTGATATTTTACTTTGCTGACAACTAAAACTTAATTTGCAATATATTTTCACATATTTATGCATAAAAGACAAAATGACTTTAATTCGTAGTAAAACTCATGTGTCTCGAAAGTTTTTGTGCAAGCTCTTAAATGCTTATGGTATAACATCTTTGGAGAATCTGGGTACCTATCATATTTATCATAATAATATCATATAAAAAAGTATGTCATTAAATATGAGAAATATTTTTAAATTGGCGCCCAAATACTTAATTGATTATATAAATTGTATGTTAGAATTTAATTATTTTATATAAATTTTATAAAATGTAATATTCCATTTAAACTAATTGAAATAATAAAGACCATAAGAATACGCAAATAAGAAAATCACAGTTCAGGATGGACAATTTTTGATATTTGGTCAAACTTGACCATGTTATAATTTAAAATACTTTTGAAAAATATTTTTATTATTATATATTTTTATATTTCAATATCATAATTATATATTTTATTATCGTAATTATTATGGACATTATAATTAATGTTGTTATTAAAGTTATTATTAAATATCTAGATCCTATTATGGTGAGAAAATAGCCTTTTATTTCTGTTGGCTTGGATATTACACTTATTGGTTATTTTTTCCGTCACTGCTCGGAGTAATAATCACACTTTTTAACATATTCCATGCAACAAGTGACACTATTGTGTAAGTTATCTTATTAATTCATTACTAAAATAAAAAGTTTTAATAAATTATTTCCAGATATCATCATTGCCCAAAAATGTGCTTATTATAGGAAATATAATCCGCGTATTTAACCGAATTTTATATACCCCATGAGGGGGTATTTATAGGCGCTGGTTATATCAAACCTTTTTATACGTATTGGTTAATTTACTATATTGATTAATTTTTACACAAAACTTAAAAACCTGCGGTGTATATGAGGGTGCGGGTTATCTGCGTATGCGGGCTATATGATGGACAATACGGGAAAATAAATCTTTCATTACAACAAATTTTTAATTTTATTAATCATTTTATGCAATACTGATTATTTCTGTTAAATAAATACTCTCTTTAGTATCTATTTATATATAATATTCGCTTATCTAAAAAAGAAACCCAATATATGTGACTTAAGATATAATAAAACCGTGAAAACAAATAAATGATAAAATATGCATTTTCTGCAAAATATGTATTAAGTGAGAAATATTTTGTTATTAAGATAAAATGATTATCTCATAATCAAAAATTTCCTTATCTAATGCATATTTTGTCGCAAAGGCTTATATGATCTTTTACTAGTTTAACATTTAATTTATGCTTCTACGAAGAAATCATCATTTTATTTTGCTTGAGCTCATAATGAATTTTGCCAACACAATCCCTCAAAGTTGACCATGAGGAATTCGGTTTATCCGACAATTCTTGCAAACTTTAACTTGGGTCAGGCTCAATTAATGAAGTAAGTTAGTATTCGGCTTAGATGACCTTCCGAAACGTTCAAATCATCAAATATAAACTTTAAAAACCAAATTTGACATTTTTTGACCTTCACTATATCGTCATAAGTTGTGTAAATGTTTCTAGTAGTCTCAGTTGCATTCATTCCTTGGAAAAACAAAAACTGTATAGAATGTCTTTAATGAGTTTCATCATCTTCATCCCAGGCCCTACTTTCCGATGTACCTTTATTTGTTTAATAAAATAAATATTTAAATAGCTGTTAAATAATAATAGATTATTTTCCACTACTCCAAATAATTAAATATTTATCTATTATTTATATGTTCGTTACAAAAAAGTATTACAAGGAAGATTTGTACAATACTAACAACTTTGTAAAATAGAAAATAATGTTGAGGATATCAAAAAACATTAAAAAAGTAATTAAATAGCCAAGTGTAATTTAAATAATTGTGGAAATCAAGTAAAATAGAGCTGGGAATGTTATTAACTACACAAAAGTAAAATTAAAAGCAAGAACTGAAAGATGGTACAAAAGACAGCAATTAATGAAAAATAGAATTAAAAATTTGTATGAAACTCTGCAAATTTAGAAAGAAGTAAACAGCAACGAATTTGTCTTTCGGAATTTGAAGGGCTTGAAAGCTATACAGAATATAGGAACATTGACATCAGTAATATTTAAGAAACTTATGGAACCTTTACTTATTGAACGGTGTATATACAGACAATTTTGTTACAATGAATGTTTTTTAAATAACTGTAGGAACATAAGACTAATTGGTAAAATATATTTATTGAATTCCACATTGTTGTACTAAGTGTATCTGGTATTTGCGAATTTGGGAATGACATTACATTTCATTGAATACGACTCTCCTGATTCCGGGTTGTTTGGATATTCAATCGGGATGGTGCAGTCTCCATTATCCTAGCGTAATTGTTGATTTGAACTTGATGTATCCATTGACTGCATGTTCTGTGATCTGACGAACAGTAGGAGTATCAGCAGCAGCTTTATGAGATTTATCATTTGTAATGTACATTCGATATATATGATTAAATTTAATAAAGATCATAACAATTTTATTGCACTCAATATCATAAGTTGTCTGTGAGTATAGTTCCTCTTCCGAATAACTTCCAACCTCCAATTGCTTTCCACCAACTGCAACGGCTCGATGTCCAGGTACAAAGCCACTGGGATCAGTTTTGAATAATAACGGTTTGTCCATTTTAATATCATAAGATAATGCCATCATTGAACAACCTAATGGTCGCATCTCAGCCGATTGGGTATAAAGCTGATTAATATCCGCAATACAACGACATATTATGTCACAAGGCATTTCATATCCAATTTTATATTTAAATCGAGCTGCTTCCATTTGTGCACGACATACTTGACATCGACAATCAGGGATCATACCAATTCAGAACACCTCCAGTACTTTGAGTAATATTAAACAATCTTGTAGCTGAACTCTTCTCAATCATTTCCATCACACAATCTAAATAATCAACGCAAATTCGAAAAAACAAATATAAATTCAAAAAATCCACAATTCCAGAAAAAACTTATGCCCGAATATTTTATCGACTAACTCGTCTATGATAGTAAAATATTTATCGGGCTCCTCATTTATCTGTCTATAATGCATAACAGATTGTAAATCCTCTGCCAAACTTGTTTTTATTTTGGTCAACTCCTATATATATATAGTATAATTTTATATACAAATTTTCAGCGTTGAATAAAATATTTTCAAAACTATTTATTAAAATTTCGATATTTAAAATATATTTATTTAAAAATTATTTACTAATAAAAGATTGTTTAATTCTTAATTTAAAAATTTAAAAACTTCAATTTAAAAAATTCAATTTAGAAAAATTATTTTAAAACTTATTGTAATAGTCAATTATTTATCATTTAAAATTATATCATTAATAAGTCATTGAAATATTTAATTCTCAGCTGAAAACACCTCACAATTATCTCAATTATTATTTAACTAATCAAACTTAAACCTAACATTATGATACCTTATTATATTGCATTATTAAATCCTTAGATCTGAAATATTTTTCTTTTAATTAAAATGAGTTATTTAATTATTAGTTATCAATTGTAATTTACTTAAGAATGTTTCTAGAAAGGATATAAAAGAAGGTGGAAATATTACCATGTGTCCTTTATTGTGTAATTCAAAGCAATGTAAATTTTGGAAATTGTCTGATGTTTATTATAAATTTTTCGTCATTCGCATTTTGGACAATAAAACCATGATCATCATGGCTTTTTCAATGTCAATATGGGGTGAAATTTCGTTATTCTTTTTAATATTTATTCAATAAATCTATTCAAAATAAATATTTTATCTTGCTTAAATGTGCTATGTATATTATAAATCTGTATAATTAACAATATAACTCTGCAACCTCTATGTGCTGGGCAAATTAATTTTATTTAAGAATTGTGTGATGACACAAGTGAAAGAACCATAACCTGTTGTCAAATTGATTTGAGTATTTCTCTTCTTTGAGTATACGTCCAATGAGATGTTTTGGTTTTTTAATTTGTGGAGGGTGCCTTTGTGTGAGGATTGCGCCTGCCTTTATCTGCCATTTTTTATATTGATTTGGTTATTGTTGAAATTGATATTGGAATTAGGTCAATTTTTAAGAAATTAGAGTTTTTGTTTTAAACGTTAAATCAGATTTACTTGTGTTTAAACTGCGATGAATTCAAAATTCAATGGTGCATGGCTTAATTTATTATTTTTCAACGGATATAAGTATAGATGAAACCATTTCAGTCTGGTCAACAACCAGTTACAGATGATGTAAATTCTAAAACGATCATACTGTGACAAATGATGGTCAACGTTCATTACAGAATAATGTTAATTATGTTAAATGTTGAGAATCATTACAATATTTATTTCAATGAAAACAACAATGTTGCGCCGATGAATATGAATGAAAATTGTGGGGAAAAAAGATTTGATAATTTTTGTGAACCAAAAATGTTCAATTTAAAATATTTTATTAAGAAATCATACATAGCCCATAAATTGAGTAAAAGTATTATATAACAATGGACATCAATGAATTAAGTAGTTAAATTTCAAAAATTATATAATATATGTTCTATACTTTTTTTTTCAGATTGCATAATACATTTCGATGCCCAAAATATATTTCATTAACTGAGCCGTGTCAGTTACGTCAGCACTATCATTCACTGCTAAAGAGTATCGATGAAATGATTTTGCTTTAAATATAGGAATTTCAAATAAATTGATACTGATTTCTTCTTATCATCTTGTATTAGCTAAAATCTTGAACTAGTACAAACAACCGATTTATTATGAATAGTTGATGTTGTGATAAC
Source organism: Schmidtea polychroa (assembly GCA_959609185.1). NCBI lineage: Eukaryota > Metazoa > Platyhelminthes > Tricladida > Dugesiidae > Schmidtea > Schmidtea polychroa. Next base: position 130,209 of record CAUHTR010007334.1, read on the forward strand.
GCCTTTCATTGGTTGGGTGAAGAATCTGGAATTTCCTCGGCATCATCCAGTAGGAACTATGCAGTCCTTTACTTTATAAAATTCCTCAGAAACTAAATTTTCTTTTTCCTGCATTTCATCGAATTGAAGCATGAATATAAAAGAACTTTCAAGCAAAAATATTTATAAAAATTTTGAAGATAAAATACTTGCAGATTTATTTTAAAATTGAAGTGATTTAAAAATTATTGGCTGAATTAATATACGTCTCAAAATATGGAATCTTTATTTTAATAATATTGAATAAAATCTGAGTAATTTTTGGAATTGTTTTGAAATAAAATTTTATTATTGATTTAGTTTTAATGTATGTCGAAAATCTAAATATAATATAAACTAATAAACAATAGGATAATATAATAGGATAATATTTCCAAATATTAAGAATTAATTTTTTATAAATATAGCATTTTTCTTTTTGGAAATGTGGAAGCGGGAACAATTTCGTCTGGCTTTCCACTGGAATGTTCACGATCTTCAAAATCAGTACGAGCCGCAGAAGCCAGAATTTGTTGCCTTCATCGCAAAAAATCAAATTAATGAAGTTTGTTAATTTATTTATCAGTACACAATGATTGTTTGTTTGAAAGGAAGATGAAACCACTGTTGTTCCTTTTTGGAGAAGAACAGTACCATTTTTGTTCTTTAAATATTCAACTGTCTTGTTTTCGGTGAGTAATATCATGTCTACGTGAAAAATAATGATGATTAAACTACTCTAAGATCATACTTGCACTGGCATTCCTTGTTGGTATTATTTTATATGAAATTGTTATATATGCCTTGTTGATGATGCATCCGAGTTCACTGGTGTCACAAATGTCAAGTATTATAATATCCGTCACAGGGTCAATTATATCTCTCGTCGTAATCCTTATACTTGCTATGGTAAAAATAAACTTTTCTGAATTCGGTAGTTTTTAATTTTTTAGGTTTATGCTAAATTGGCTCATTGGCTGAACAGATCTGGAAAATAACGAAACTCAATCTAAATATGATGATAGCGTCACAATGAAATTATATTTATTGGAGTTCATTAACAATTATTCGTATTTATTTTATTTCGGTTTCATCTTACCACTCATTCAACCAATTCCAATTTTCAAGGCAGCGTCAGACTTTAAACCGATTGGAGTAAGTAAAAAATTATATTCATTTATACAAATATATACATTTTAAGTGTCCAACTGGAGGTTGTTTGTTCGGACTTTCAGTGCAGTTGGCATTTATTATGATAGGTCGTCAATTAGTCAGCCATTTCGCAGAATACGGTTATCCGTTAGAATTATATATTTATTCAAAATTTATTATTATTATTATTATTATTATTATTATTATTATTATTATTATCATTATTATTATTATTATTATAAGGGTTTGCACTGGGTATCACAAAGCTTGTGTTGTTTATACTAATCAAATGTAAGACATCCAAAAAAATTTTAACACAATTACTTTATAAGTTAATAATGCTGTAAGTAATCGGATGCACTTGTAAACAATTTCTGTGTATCGAATAATTTTTTAATCCGCAGAGGTGATTATGATTTTTCATACGCCATGTTTACAAGTTTTCTGTGACCAAGATAATAAGCAAGTGATGTGATTTCCAGTGTACCATGGAAAGTTTGCTATAAAGTTGAATCAGCAATATTTTATACTTATAAGAGATATCTTCGTGTCTCCTGCATAGTACTGATGAGAGCCAAAAGCTCGAAACTAGTCTGCTGTTATGATTTGCACAGGGTATCACAAAGATTGTGCTGTTTATACTACTATTATTATTATTATTATTATTATTATTATTATTATTATTATTATTATTATTATTATTATTATTATTATTATTATTATTATTATTATTATTATTATTATTAAATGTAACAATTTAATTACTAGTCTTCTTTGCTCTTCAATCAAAAGGTATAAATTACAAAAATCTAAGAAAGTAGTAAAATACCAAAGAAAAAATCCGGAAAATGTTAAAACAGAACTTATTCGATGTTATGCAGATTTAATATTAACAGACCTCCCTCCTCAACCAGTATTTTATGAATATCTTGAAATGTGTAATATTATTTATATATAATTTAAAAATTATATTATTAGTAATAATTATACTAATAATAAACGAATTCAGTTATTTTTATTTTTTAGAACCTGAAAAGAAATGTCAGTTTTTGTTCTATTACATTAACTATCTACTATAAATAATTATGTATGAATGAATGTATGTGATGTGTAACATTGTGATTTTAGCTAGTTATTAACAAAGAACAAGGGCAACTGTCATCAATTAGATCACTTAACATTACAATATTTAAACTATAATACGAGGTAAGTAATTGTTGAGCTACAATAAACACATTTCGATGGATTTTAATATCTTCTTCTTGGTAAAAATCCAGAAAATATTTTTAAAACATAATGAAAAACAAGGGGAATTAATACCTGAAAAATACAATAACTTTCAAAATACATTTTTGAGTACACTGTCGGTACGCATATTTTTAATAATATTTTTTTTGCGATTATTTAAATTAAAATTGAAATTGTTGTCTATTTGTACACGTATTTTTAATAATAATTTGAAATAATTGAAATTGTCTTTTATCTTTACGTGAGAGTTATCTCTGTTTCTTTGTTTCGCCCCGTGATTTTTCACGGGTTAAACATAGTTAATGATATATTTTCTCAACTATTGTAATATTAATGGCAATATAAAAAGTAAATTTTAATTATATAAATAGTTGTATAAATTGTATAAACCATATTGTATATGAAAATGCGGTTTTCGAATAATGCCATTTTATTTATTTTAACATGAAATAAACTTGACAACAATTTAATTATTAGAAAACGACACTAAAGCTTTCGTTTTATGATATATTTTGACGGTTTCGTTGTTATCATCAGTTAGAATAGAAAAAAACTAAAGATCTAATAGATGAATCAAACAAATAATAAAATTAAAATTATTATTTTTCAATTAAACATTATTTTAAAAAAAATTTTAAATTATATTTAGTTCACAAAATAATTTTAATATTAATAAGTATTAAAATTTTAAAAACAAAGCTATTTAACATACTAATTGAGTCATTTGAATCCATATATCATATGTTTTCAATAGTTATTAAGTTTTTAACAAAATATTTAACTTATCCATATCTATTTTACTCTTGCAGCTATTTTGTTCTAACTAATATTGTAAAAATAAATATAAACTATGTTTCAGAGATTTCATATAATTATTGTTTGTTTCCATTTTTTAAAACACGAATATCTTGAGTAAGAAATCACAAACACTTCATTTTTTAACTTTCATTTATTTTATTTTCTTTAGTTATATTAATTTTTTTTAAGTAGTTACAAATTTACATAGAGAAGACGCACATAACATTCTCCAGTCGACCTAATGAATACAATAGAAACAAACCAGCAAGTACTACAAACACTGCAGAGAATATATTTGGAACAAAATACAAACTTTTATAAGGCTAGTTCATAAAATGCTTACAAAAATTAGCTTCCTAAAACGTTTTCAGTAACATTGAACTAGTGTAAAAATTCAACTTTTAAATTTTTGATTTTTCCATTTCTTCGTTTTTTTTCTTTTATAAAAATTTACAGTTTTAACACCTAGTAAAATTAATTAATATTATAAAAGAGCATTATAAAGACCAATTCAAAATTTCGTGTTAAATAGAAAAGAAAACATTGAACTATAGTCTGAAAGAATGAAGACGAACAAAAATTTAACTGAAAACAGATCAAAAGTGAGGGAAAAAAGATTAGAAAAGATTCTAAAAGACCTTATTTTTTAATGAAAAACAAAATCAACACAAATTTTCACATATTCCATGTAAAACTTTTCTAAATTTCTTCGATCAAGGTTTTTGAAAATTGATAGAATTCTAATATATGCAATTAAATATGTTTCAATTGTTGTCCTGATCCACATTCTCTAAATTTGCTTTATAATATTTATAAATTTTTTTCAAATTAATTTACAAAAGCTGGAAGATAAATAAGGCTGATTTCATTCAAAACGTTCCCAATGTAACTGTCTGTAACAAGAGTCGCTGCCTAATTTTTCCACATTAAAAGTAGTATTATTTTCTTAATAATTGACGTTGAAATGACATTTTCCCATAAATAAACTTAAGAAATTAGTAATTTTACATATACAATCTTAAATGCATAATATATTTTATTCAAGTAATCCAATTCGGATTCATTACGATGTTTATTCCGGCATTTCCTTTGGCACCGGTGTTAGCTCTCATTAATAATTTATTCGAAATTCGAAACGACGCAACCAAATTTTTAATAGCATACAAAAGACCCGTTGCTCAAAGAGTGAAAGATATCGGTATTATATATTTTATTCAAAAGTAAATAATATTTATTTGTCGAAGGAATATGGATAAATATATTATCCGTTGTAGCTGGGCTCGCTGTCAAGTCGAATGTAAGTTGAATAATTCATTTATTAATATGTAAAATTTAATGTACGGTTAATTTGATTTTAAAATATGTTGGCATACATATTTCTTCTCTATTTTTAATTTACCATTTTATTTATAATTGATTAATATAGTTGAATAACATTAACAAGAAAAAATCTTACATCAGCCCTTGTTTTTTCAATAATATTAATATATAAAAATATTCATAATTGATGAAATTTTTTAAGGGATTTGGGTAAATATAAGGTTGTATAATATAAAAAAGAAATTTATTTTTAAAGAATACTTTTTAACTATGAATGTCATAGATTTTTTTTATATTTCTTTTGCCAAATTTAAAAGAAATGAATTAAATAAAGTAAATAATATTGCGTGAATCATCAACATCAGTAAAACGCACTAAATTTTACAAAAATTTGAAAAAATCTGTGTAGAAATTAAATAAAACATATTGGTCTATAAACTGAAATAATAGGAAATATTAAACTTTGACATTTTTAAAATATAATAAGTAAATTTATTTGTTGTAAAGCAAAAAATCAAAAATAATTTTGAACTATGTTTAATATTTCTAAATATGTAGGCCATACTTATTGCCTTTACAACATTTTTCATTGAAAGACTTCTTTATATTTGGAAATACAGTCCAACAGGAGATTTAAAAGGATTTTCAGACTTTACACTTTCTTATCTTAAATCATCGGAATTCCCATCTCCCACAAATGAAACATATTGCAGGTTATTATTATTATTATTATTATTATTATTATTATTATTATTATTATTATTATTATTATTATTATTATTATTATTATTATTATTATTATTATTATTATTATTATTATTAAGTGATGATTACTTGGTAGCAGCATTAATTATATTCTAAAACAATTAAATGATAATTTAAGCCTTTTGCTGCGAATAATATATTTAATACAAATGAAAAAATTTTCGACTATAAGATAGTCCTATTAAGGTAAAAAAAAAATCCATCAAAATTAAAATTTTTAAAATATTCAATTTGTTAGCTTTGGCTTCTTTTAACGGGTGCGTTTCGACGCACATCATACATTATAAACTTATGCCTTAGTATAAAATAGTCACGAATGCGTTAATTTTAAATGTTGAACTGTACTTGTGTTGTTATTTCTGTGTCTGATAGGATAAACTACTAGTATATATAATAAAACAAAACAATGTAACACTATTTATTGAACGTGTATAGGCTATAGTTACTATAGTCCCGAACTATAGTTACTATAGTTACTCCTAAAGTTGTTTTGTGTTGGGGTTTAGTTATTTGATTGGAAAAAGACACGAGGAGTTAGAAACTAACCGACTTGTTAAATAATAACCCAAAGATTATAATGAATATAGCTGATGACAAATCATGAGTCATCTGTAGATTTACATATAAACCTGTTATATAGAAGTTTTCACTTTGTGCAAACGGGTGTTCTTAACATTAAAATTCTTTTTGTAGTGTTTCAACACTTAATGAAAGCTTTGCCAGAAATTTATGTTAAGTAATAAAAATATATCAATGACCTGGAATGAAAAGGAAAGAAATAATATTTAAAATATCTTTTATGTAAAAAATAAAATTTATCAAACCATTTTTTAATGCGGCGGCAATTACAAAATGTTAGTAATATTCATAATTCTGTTATTTTTAATACCTTATTGTGTAGTTAATTGAAACAATAACAACTATCCAACAAAACCAAACCATTACAAATGATAACACTTACATATTTTTACAGATACGGTTAAAATTTACTAATATGTTTAGGAATGAATCTCAAACCCTTAAGGTATTTTATAAATAAACTTTGTTTGCAATCTAATAAAACTTTAATTATTTGCTTTAAGGAATATTATTCGTGTTTACAATATTAATATCACTATTATTGTAGATCTTTATTATTTTTTATTTTAGATACATGGATTTCAGGCATCATCCTTTGGATATCAAAAATGTGCCACTTTCTTTAACTTCAATATACTGGGAAATTCTTGCCGCCAAAGTAATCTTCATATATTTATTTGAGGTAATTCCTAAAGAAAAGGTTTATAAATGTTAAAATTTTCTAGAATTTAGTTTACCTTATAATGAAAATTATTTCTGTTATGATTCCAGATGTAAATGAAATGTTTACTAGAGAAATTACCAAAGAAGTCGCAATAACTAGAAAATTGCTTTTGAAATAAAACTCTCAATAAGAGAATCTCTAAATGATATTGAAAAATTTAATTAATTCTGTATTTCATAAACATAATTCCTTCTGAAAATATTTTATTTTTTACCAAATTTTTATATAATAAATTTATATTTCCTTGTGATAAATATAGTAAAACTCATTGTTTATATTAAATGTTAGTCTTCATTTAATTTGTAGAAAGAGAAATCTTTTAATAATTATAAAATTATGGTAAGTAAAAATTATGATTTGTAGAACAGGTAACTTCCACTTTGTATACATTTTTTGGAAACCTGGCCGGTTCAACAAAGCTCAAACTTCCCTTTCAGTGTTTCCACATAATTATCATCTACTATTTTCTAATTTATATTGTTGGGTTGTTTTGTCGGTACTATGACTTCTCGTGTCACTTTAATTGAAAATCACAAATAACAAACTACTCAACGTATATTTGTTTTATTATAATTTTTTACAATTCACTAGATATGCAAACAATATTATTTGTCAATTACTCGATCAAGGTCCACTGCGGGATATCTGGACTCTGTGCGATTCACACCAAAAATCACCTTTCAATGTTGTTTTCCTTTAACGATTCTCTTTATTCTGATTCTCTGATTTCCTTTGATATAACTCTTTCCTTTTTATTTTTCTGGTTTCCTTTAATCTTTTACTCTTTCCCTTTTTTTCTTTTAACAATACTCCTTTTTATTTCTTCAATTACCGTTTTCCTACCTCTTGTCTTCTCGTATCTTAATTTTCCTTCAAACCTAACCTCGATTTCTTACGTCTTTAAATATGGCAAACTGCCGATTATTTTGAATTTTGACTTTGCTTTTTATTAAAATACAATATTCTAAAATAATTAGATCAAATTTGTATACTCACACTTGTCAAATTAAATTACAAAAACATTTAGTTTATACATAAACGTTACATATAAGTTCGTATTTGAAATATAATATAAGTTAGATTCGCATGTCCGAGATCAATGATGGGTTGTGTACAAACAACATAAGATCATAATTAATGACTGATCGAAGAATTTCAAATTGTAGAATTGAGCTCTGTATTTTTAGAGTGGCTTGTGTGAGGTTACTCAAGAAATAAATACAATATTCAGGTGAACTGAATTTGTTAGTTTAAGCACAGGTGTATATTAAAGGAATGCCTTAGCAAAATTTTGTTTAAATAGTGATTCTAATATGGTTCTCTCTTTAATTTAGATTCTACTAAAGCTATGAGATATGAACATCACTTGTGGCAAGTGAAGTTTTATTAGTTTTAATTTTGAAGTGGTTTAATTGTTCATTAAGAGCCAATGCAACAACCCTAATACTAAGGCAAATAAGTTAGTTATGTGAGCCAATTTCAGATTGGCAATCACAATCCAAACAACATTTATTTGCCAAGACTGGATTAAAAATAAATTTCAACGTTCACTAGAGTTTTTTCAAGATAATTATCTATCCGATATAGCCTAACTTCCTTACCTTATTTCTGATCATTTTGTTTTGATTGATAACTGATTAACTACTATGTTAACCTCTATGTTAGAGTAGTATCCCCAAAATGACGTCAATGTTTCAACAAAAGCTTATATTAACATTCAATGGGTATTATCTGGTACTAGTTACAACCAATTGTTAATAGAAGTAAAAAAAATAAAAAGGACTACTGTAGAATTGTTACGTAAAAATTAATAATTAAACTATTAAAATTTATAATTTTAAATTAAGTAATTGAGGTTAATATTATACTTAATCAACAAATCATATAGAAAGAATTTACTGACATAATTTGGCAACAAGTCTTTGTTTAAATATGTCATAACTCATTAATTAAATTAGTGCGATTTGAATTACAATTTCAGATAGTGTAATTTTTATAAATCTTTTTTTAAAATCTATTTGACTTTGTTAAATATTTTTTATTTACTATCATGTCAAATGGAGATAAAATGCTAGGTGTTGATGATCCTGATATCAATGATGATAAAAAATATGTAATGAAGTTCAAACTTAATATATTTAATTTGTTTTCATTCTAGAATAATGGAATGTTTTTCATTGATGGTGTTCGTAAAATTGATTTTGTTCTTGTATATCAAAGAATAAATGACAATAGAACAAATCAAATAAAACGATTAACTTTTCTCAAATCATTAATGAAAGAGGGTTTAGAAATAGAAGTACATAATTACATTAGTTTTAAATTATTTTTTAAATATAATTCTGATTAAGATTCAGGACGAGGGATCTAAAGTTTATCCATTTAAAGAGAATTGTTACTATGACAATGATAGTGTCAGATCTCCAAGTCATCGTAGCAATATTGTTTTCATTAAAGTGTTTGCAACCTGGGAAACGCTTTGTCGGTATGCAGAAGTTTTGAAAATTCGAAAACAAATGTTAAGTGTAAGTAAATTATATTTTGAATTTATATTTAATAAACTTTCTAAAAATTTTAATATTTTTATTTATTGAAAAATATAAAAAAAAATTTTTTTTAATAAAATTATCTTTAATTATTATTAATTTTTCAAAAATTTTATATACACATTTTTTTATAAATATTGTTTATCCAGATTTTGAAATTCTATTTTTATTTGATTGGTTAATCCACTTGTTCTGTAAAAGAGGAGAATAAATTTGATTAAACCGCCAAAATGCTCTTTTAAACAATAAAACTGTTGAAACTTGACGGCAAAGCTAAATTGTTGAAATGAATTATTTAAGTCCGCGGTGGAAAAATTGGATGTTGGTGTGCCATTACCAAAACACGATGTAAACGTGAATATCCTTTGCAATTAGACTTAGAGAATTTTAGGCTTATCCAATTTCAATTTCTTTCTTACTACCTTTTCTTATTTCCATTTTCTTTCGGATTTCTTTTCCTTACTAGCACTTTCTTTCTCCCTTTTCTTCCTTATTACCATTCTTTCCAATTTCTCTTCCTTATTGACCCTTTCTTTCTCCTTTCTCTTTCTTCCTTATTACAACTTTCTTTTTCCTTTCTCTTTCTTCCTTAATATCACTTTCTTTCTCGTTTCTCTTCCTTATTACCCTTTCTCTTTCTTTCTTTATACCCCTTTCTTTCCCCTTTCACTTTCTTCTTACTAATACTTGCTGAGGACACATTTTGAAACATTTGTTTTGAGGAGATAATATAGTGATAAAGTATATTTGAATTATATGCTAAACTAAAGCAACTAAACTATTTATCCATTGTTGAGATTTACAATTATTATATCTAATCTAAATTATTATTAATATAATAATAAAATTAAATAATTTAAATTTTAAATCATTATATATCGACTTTATATCATATAATCATTATAATGCAATTATAGTATATAATAACATCTGTTGTGAAAAATAAAAATAAATGACGAGTTTGTGATTTTTCAACATTTAAAAATAGAAACCGGTTGGATAACGAGAGGCTGGGTATAGTACGGGCAGAGCTAGTATGAAATGTTCTTTAGATATCAAAACCCAGTTAATTTTATAGAGTTAATATATTGGTAAAACAATTTTTTGTTATTTATCTGCGTACCACCTTTTGAAAACTACGGTTCTCAGGAATATCATAACGATCAATTAAAAATAAAATAATATATAAATTGGCAGTGCTCCAAATGTTATAAAAATAAAATTACAAAATATAACACATAATAAATCAATTGTGTTATCCTGACTTATAGTTACGTAATCATAAGATATTATATTTCACAGCAAATTACAAAGGATATGGTTCTGGAATTGATTTCGGGAAAAACGAATACTGATTGAGGTACAGCATGAATTCAATATATAAATTCTTGAATGTATGAATGAAATATATTTTGAGAGGTGCTATTTTGTTATTTCTAACTACATAGGTTCAACAGTTTGCGTGTCTGTTTATCTGACATAAAAAAATGCAAAATTTTCTTATGAATATCCATTATCAATAGTTGAAATATCCTAAAATAGGCTAGTCAATCATCAATAATAATATGGAACCCAGATAGAACATGTTTCAAATGATTTGAATTACGTACCACTTATGGATGATTTTTGTATATAAAGCGTTTTATTAGATACAAACTACCTATAATATAAATAAATAATAAATAAATAATAAATAAATAATATTATAAAATACATATAAACTCGCATGTTTGCTGAAAATTCATTCACATCTGTCAATTTAATATAGGATTCAAGAGAGGGTAGAAATAATTAATGAAAAATACAAACAAGGTGCATGGTATTTCTATTATAAAACAAACATGTGAAAAATACACCGCCTAAAAAATATACACCATTTTTGAGCAAATAATTTTTTGTTAAATAAAACCGGAAAACATTTCTGGTGTGAATACTCGAAGTACACTTTCATTTAAGAAAACGAAGAAAGAAATTCGTGGAATTTAATTGTTTTTTATTAATAATTGTTGTCAAGTTATTGTTAAAAAATCATTTACATCATATTCAAAATTTTTGATAAAATAGTTAATAATACACGATTGGGTTTATAAATTTTGTAAATATTTATTTAATAAAAAATTGAAAATAACATAGATTTTTTTGAAATAATTTTGACTTAAAATCCACATAAAAAATTTAACAAATCTTGACAATAATTTGTATGAAGTTATAACTCATTTTCTTTGTATGAAAATCCTGACAATACACTCCATAAAGTGTTTATAAAATGCTGTAATTTAGGTACCAAAAAGTCAAGATAGTGGTATGTTTATCATAGATTACATAACTGTTATTATTATTTACTTATCATTTAATTTTAATCGGTAACTGGTATTCTTTTCTCTATCGAGTAATGCATAATTAATCCAATTTTATCAAGTATTAATTTTAGAATTATTAATTTTAAATTTTGCTTAACATTTTAAAAACGTTTTTTTGGAGATTGGTTTTTTCTCTTTATTTATGATAACGATAATTGAATTTGGGAAATCATATAATTTCAAATAGTTTTTTAATTTAATTGTAAATTGAGCTTAATTATTATTACTTTGTGGTGAATATGATACTAAAAAGTAAAATAACAGATTGTTTTTGAATAAAAAGTAAGGTAGGATATAGGATATAAGAATTATTACTTAGAAATTAATATCAAAATAGGAAATTTTAATTATATATAATCCAACAAAAAGTAAATTTATTCTTTTAATACGGTCAGATTAACATATTTGTTATTCACATGGTACATATTAAAACTATGAGAAAAAATCATCGTTATATTTCTGTCAAATTCAGGAAACTGAATTAAACATTCTATTTTTAAAGAAAGTCATTCAAAATTAAGTTAAGTTATGAAATGTTCTCAGTTCAAAATTAAGAAGGAAATTATTAAAACCATCGGAAAATTGCATTTCAAAACATTAAATATTTTCAATTAGAATTTAAATTTTTAATCAAATTTAATTTAAACGTAATTTTACGAATTCTGACTTAACTTTTCAATTTTTAAGCACCTTGCCACATCTTTAGTCATTCTATTTTTATTGTTTGTTAATAAATTTTGGGTTGTTGGTGACTTAGATAAATTGTTATTCATACTGCATATAATTTTTAATTCTTTCGCGAGGCTTTACTAACAAACATTTTTACCCTGATTTAAATATATTTTATATCTAGTTTATTTAGATCTATATTCTTCATTGCAACTGTAATTTTGTTTTATTAATTATCTCTTCAAGATCTTGTGTCACTTTAATGACGATGCATTGTTTAACCCTTTATATGACACATGCTGAAATTGGTTAATATATTAACCAGTTGCTTTAAGGTCTATATTTCTAAGATCGCTCATATAAACATAAACTCTAATACGTCAATATTTTGTTGAGAACGCTCTTTGGTTAATTTATTGTTCTAACAGCGTGAAGTTTGCGTCGTTACATAGAAATCATTCTGTAGAAAGCCTTTTTTAGCACTATGAAAGATCCAAAAAGAACTGTATATGTACGTACACAGAGTAATGTGCTGTTGGGGGTTTTGTGTTTTGAACCATTTTACAAGAATGGTTGTAAAAAATGTAATTAATACTTGTTTGAAATGTTTATATTTTTGTAATAAAATTTTGTACAAAATATCTCTTTTTATTACATAAATTTATTTTCTAACATGACGCTAAACAATCTTTGGTCAATATATTAAACAATGAAATCTTTGATTTTTCTGACGGACTAAGAAATATTTGTATTTATCAAATTTTTTTTATCTAGGCAATAAGTATTTTAAAATATATTATTAGTTAAAATTCAAATTCCAAAATAATTAATTTGCCCTATAAAGGGTTAAATGGAAATTTATGTCCAGTAAATAATTGTGAACGATGAATAATCAATAATTGAATTAATATACATAATATATAGATAATAAATAGATAATATATAGATAATATCGATAATATTTCTGATCGCTTCTTGCTTGTTTGACTAATGAGAATATTCGTTTTTATTGACTGATTATAATAGGATGACTGAATGTCACGATTCGATTGTTTAGGAATGGTGTTGCTTGAATGTATTTCATTGCTGCTCGATTCGTGCAGTTGAAGCAATCATCAATGTAGTGGTGGATCTTATATAATATGTGGAGACATTTTCAATAGCCATTGTAAAATTTTATCAAAAAAAGTATCAGCGATTAATGACTATGCATATTCTATCTTTTCCTGAAACCAATAAATTCCTCGCCTATCATAATGGTACAGATCTTGCTAACGAATGAATTATATTTCAAGGAATTTCTTTCTCGACTTGACTTCGATTGAAAATGTTTGATTTATATTTGTACGATGTATATAAGCTAGCAAAAGGTAATATTTAATATTTATGTTAGTAGGCTTTAAAATTTAAGATCTCATGAATCTGACTATAGTTAATGATTGAATCATCAGCTGAATTAGAAGTAAAGAAATATAATAGTTTTCTCTTCTCCGTATATAGGAGAGAAAACAGATCCCAGCCTAATAGAAACGTAAATAAAAAATTTCGAATAGAAAACTTTAAAGATTTTCTTAGGAATGCTAACTGTAATATGTGCTTCACACACAATTTTGAAAAAGATTTTCATTGAAATCAGTGGATTTGAATCTAGTAGTAGGACTTCAAAATATTATGCTCTTACCCAAACACATATTCGCCATACAATAACTGAATTTTTTTAAACAGATTTAGTATTTTTCCATTTTTGGCTTTGTATTTACATTCCCGTTATCTGAAATGTATATTTTTGCTTTTCTGCTATGCTATGTTTGCTGTAGAATTATGTATGAATCTAGTATGGATTTGCATGTTTATATACATAGAAAAGTTTAAATGAATGCTTACAGTTAATTGCTTATTCTTTTAAATCAATGAAAATGAACAATCAGTTTTAAAAATAAAAAAGTCTCAAAGATGTAGATGTGATTATAAAAGAAAACATTTTGTAAATATGGAATCATTTCACAAGTGATACTATTTCTTTTAGGTATCAATGTATCTTATAAGCAACTTTTAGGATTTTGATTTTTAATTATTGATGAAAATGCATGAAAATCTGGTTTGAATTCGATTTTCGAATTCAATTATTTTTGTTTTAATTTATTTGATAAAATCTGAAAAAATAAATTCGACTCATTATCTAATAACTCCTATCTAATCTTAGCGCAAATGTCAACAGTGCTGTTATTTATTTTTGGGTATTTATCGTTTGTGATACTATGAAATCCGTTATAATCTAATGAATAAGGACTTTAGCTTTTATTCTCAGACACCTAAACAAATTTAAATTGATAAAAGTGATTTATTAATGGGATCGTTAAAATTTATGATCTCTGTTTTTTAATTTTTAACTCCACTCAAAATTCCCATTATTGATAAAGCCATTGCCTTATTCATAAATATATAAAGCAGGGTGCTTGTAACAATTATTGTATTATGTTTCAAATGGCTACTGGGATAAATATTTTATAATTTTAATAATATATTTCCAGTGCTACTAGAACCATGAAGTATGCTACAGTTAATGTCTACATAGATTATCCTGTTATATTTCCTCATATCCAAATTGGTTAAAATGTCTATTTCTATATTAGCATATTTCTAACACGAATTCGGTAATATAATATAAAATAATACTAATATAAAATAGGATTCATTACGAGTGACACATCCATCATAATCTTAACAGTTTTATTATACATTTACTAAAAAACTATTTTTAATCCAATTTTTTTTATCTAAATATCTTTTATATAGATATAATTAGTTATATTAATTACCATAGAAATTGATGCACATTTCTAATATTTATGGACACAAAATCATTGCACAAAACATGTGTCACCAGAATAATTAATCAATTTGCACATCCGAAATTATAGTTATTAAATATTTATACGATAATATACTGATATTTATTCTGATAGATGAATTTATAGAGATATTCATATATATCTTTAAGTAACCAGATTTCCTACTCTAATCTTTTTGATTAATAATTAAAAACGAATCGAAACGGAACAAAAATGTTTATTTATCAATTTCTTTATATATATATATATATAATTTTTATAACTGATAAATGTTTATGTGGATTTTATTGGCTTTCACAATGGAAATAAAATTAGATAAATTTCATTTTCAATTTTAAATAGAAAAATTTTAATTTTATTAAAAATGGATAAGATTAAATTATTTTAAATTATGTTGAATTATTTTAGTTGTTCAACATGAAATTTCGTTCATATATTCATTATATTTTGAGCTGGATAATTTCTAATAAAATTATTTTAGGAAATTAAATTTTTTAAATATCATGTAATGAGATGTTTATCAATGATTCTCCTGTATAATTTATGTCTAATAATATTAAAATTATGGGCTCTTAAATTACCGAGAATTCGAATATATCATATATCAAATGCAGTGTTGGGTTTAGATTTTACAGACTCGAGGGAAATTAAAATTACGGGCTTGTCCTAAAAAAAGAAATTACAGGTTTTATAAATTTGAAACATTACTACAATAGCAGATACGTCATTATAAGTTACAATAAATACATAAAACCATTAATTCTTTATTTTATTTATGATTAGAATTACAAATATTTTCCAGCATTTCAAATTTAATTGCGTTCTCGTTTAAATTGTTGTTATGTACTTCGGCAAGGTTCCTATGTTAGCCTAAGGTCATATTAATTTATGTGGTAAAGTGGTTATGAACAACCCTAATTGCTAAATCACAAAAAGATATCCTAAGTTATTGGGTATTTTCAAACGAGCTTGAACAAGGTCTGATAAATTATTTTACTATGGCTCTTTATTTAGTAAATGATCTATTTGAATAGAAATTATTTGTGAAATGATTTGCACTATTACTGATTGAAAATTCATTTCTCAAGTGTTTTAAAGTTTAAAATTTAAACTTTAAATGACATAATTTTATCTTATTGCTTCATACCAATGTTTCCATTGTTGTGTATTTTTTTGGAGTCTAAGTAAAAATTTACATACTCTTATGATACAAATTTTTGTGAAATTTCAACTATTTGAAAGTAGTTTGTTTGTTAGAAATCAACGAAGTGTATTTGAAATTTATGCAGATTGACATCTATTTACTTGTTACATCATCACGAATAATGTGTATATTCTTTATTTATAGTATATGGTTTTTTGTATTTTAAATTATGACAGGCCAGAGTAATTCGAAATTTGTTAGAAAAAAACTGTAAAAGACTTTAATCGAACCTTGAACAAAAATCTCTTGGAAAATAAAATTTGTTATAGAACAATGTATGTAATGTTAAAGATTTGATGAAATAAAATTTTAAGATGTTTACATGTTTTATATTGTATTATTACAAGGATGTCAAAATAATAGAACACTGGGAAATAATTTGTAAGTACTCTTCTTCCTCTTTGATAACTTTATGTATCAATAATTTATTTAAATATAGACAATGTCCATTGGACATCTCTCAATCATCTTGAAGGAGTTTAATAAAATTTTGCTGCCCCGTTACAATATCAACTAAATTTTTAATGTCATTCGTACTTGTCGCTAATCCTATAGGAGTTCGGTGTAGAATTTATAGTAATTCCCGGCGAAAATCACTGTATAAATCAACATTAGTAAACAAATTTAGCGAAACTAAATTTCTTTTAATTTTTAAATATCTATATTTTTCTATATTTTTGAAATCACAGACGAAGACATCGGCCAACGCCGTTCTATAGAATTATCTATTTCCAAGAGAAAAGTGGTATAAGTGAAAACATTTCTTCTACTAAGGAATTCGTTAGTCGAAATTCAAATAAATAAACCATTTTTATTATACATATTTCATTAATAAATTACAAAAATATTTTAAAAATAATTCATATTAAATTTTAAAAATTTAAAATTATTCGTTAAATTACTTTAAAAAATTATTATTTTGATATAAAATGTTTTAATTAATGTTTGACATAAGAGGGATTATTTTAATGACATTTATTTAATTAAAAAAAATGTATTTGAAATTCATTTATATGATAAATATATTAAATTTTAGGCCATAAGCAATATGCGAAAAAATATTAAAGGAAAACAACGTTTAAAGTGAAATTTAATCCACTTGGCACACAATATTTAATGAAACGTAAAAATATGATATAATCCTAAATATAAAATGCCGCTCTTATAAATTTTTCAAAATGAAATAAATTTGTTGTATAAAATATGAAATTTAGTGCTATATGAAAACTATTCTAATTTTTTTAGAACAATAAAAACTATAAGATATGTATTAAATAAGGAAAAAACAAACATTGATCTATAGACAAAATGAAAATAAACACAAAAAGTACTTGTCCATATATTTCAGAAGGAATGAGCTAGGAACACTGTATCGTGACTTCGTAATAATCCATGTGTTGTTTATATTTTAATCATGATTCTCTTATCTTATTTTTTTAATATAATTGTATTGGTAAGATTTTGTTAATGTTCAACTTTTGTCTGATGCGAATACAGAATTTATTGACTGTTCAAAAGTTGATATTTACATATATATGCACCGAGACAATTAGTATGATGCGCTAATGAAATACTACCAAGGTGGTTAATGAATGTCTCTTCTTTACGTTAGAATATGCTTTATTTATTCAGAGTATACCAATATGTCAGATTCTGCATTATAACAATTAAGTGAAAATTAATTTTAAAATTGCAATAGATTTTTAAAAACAATATCTCAAATTTCAAAATGACTAATAATAATTTATACTAGATTTTAGTTAATTTCTCCAAATTATAGTATTATGATGTCATTACTGAACTATTTATTGGTACCCAAGAATCCTTTCACCATTTTGCTTCAACAGAATTTTTTAAATGTCATTTTGTATATGCAATGTATTTTTATAACTGCATGTTCTATGGGACTCATAAATTCATTTACCATACTAATATAAATTAAATAATTAAGATACAACAGTTTCATATGAGGCCTTTGAAATAGTAAATTAAAATAAAACGGGTTCGAAACTTCAATCCGAAAGCGTGAATGTGAATAAACAGTAACCGGACAATTCGGCAGCAGGACAATTCGAAGCAGAAATTTGTAATACATATGAAAACAATAAAATAAATCATTTATTGTGTTATTAATATATATAAGCAAGCAAACCTATACAATTATAAATGTTATGCTTTAAGTTTAGATTTAATAATTATAATTTATTACCATAACTAAATAAGAATAATTTTTGTATTTTTGTAACTATCTATCTATTTAATCTAGTCAGTCTTAATGGGTAATTATTTGTTATTTTTATAAAATTTTCCATTTTTTATTGATTTGAACGCAATTCCATTACATAAGAAATATCTAAGAAAAATAAATTTAAACTTGAAAATTTATTATATTTTAATATTTAATTAATTTCAATTAAAAAAATCGTTCAGGATTAATCAAACATTTTATTGTATCGACATTTATTTGTGTTAAATTAACTTTTTTTCATATAATAACACTATATTTTATTTGTATTGTTACGTAATTTGTATGTGGCTTAATTAAGTATTCAACATTCTATATACAAGTAATATATTTTAATTGTCTTGCTCCCATCTTTTCCCCCCGAATTGTCCGGTCTTCACGGTCTTTGCAAATTGGTAATTGAAAATTAAAATCGAAAAACTCAAATTTTGAAGATTTTACATACTTTCGTAAATCTACTATATATATACATATATATATATATATATATATATATATATATATATATATATATATATATATATATATATATATATACATATATATATGAATTTGTATTTATCGATAAATTTACCTAAATAATTATGATTTTTTTCCATGTTTAGCTTGGATTCGAATACGATTTTAATCGGAAAACAATATTTCAAAAGTTATTCGAAACGTTTGACTTTCTTAATATTTTTAATATCAATGAATTGAAACCGATTCCTCGAGGTTTCACTACTCCTTATTCCAAATCCAAGGAATATTTGTAAGTGTTTCTTATATAACAATAAAATAACAATTATATGTGTTTAATTATAATTTATTATTTACATTTTAAAACATTAAATACACATATACATATATATTTATGATAGTTTACCACCATTTTCTTCATCATCAGTCTGTCATCATAATCTATGTTAACAGTCATATACGGAAACAATAATGAAGTAAGTTATGATTGAAAGAGCTAATTAAGAAATCTCTATAAATTCGTTGCTGATTGAATGTTATTTGTAAGTGATTGTGATTTAATTGTCAATGCCCCACATACAATTCTTCCCCACTTATTATTAAAGTATATAGATAAAAATTTTAAATCTTTTAAGTCAGTTATCCCTTTGCACATGTTCCATACTCAATAATATTACACACACCTCTCAACCGACCATGTTTTTTGGACCCGTTTATTAATCGAGTTCACCAAAACTAACTTACATGATGACTTCAA
This sequence comes from Schmidtea polychroa, assembly GCA_959609185.1. Classification (NCBI taxonomy): domain Eukaryota; kingdom Metazoa; phylum Platyhelminthes; order Tricladida; family Dugesiidae; genus Schmidtea; species Schmidtea polychroa. Next base: position 149,905 of record CAUHTR010007334.1, read on the forward strand.
AGGAGCTTTTTCAGCATAGATGATTTTTTTCTTAAATGAAAAAATAGAAAAGAAACTCAGATGAATAATAAAACCAAAAAATTCAGACTCTTTTCTGAACACAACTACAATCAAATTTATTTCAATAAATATAATTTCTGACAGTGCCAATATGCAACTTTTCTCAGTGGGAATATGTCTTGTTGAGAAATGATATTTTAGTTTATTCAACTACAAAATAATTTTCACTTGTTTTTCTATTTTTAACCTCTTATATGCTTGAATTTTCCACCCATGGCAATTGTTTTAATATAATACAAATTTGATTCTCGAGTTTCCTTCATTTTACAAATTAATGTCACTTTATATCTTATTAAATATTATTATAATTAAATATTTCAAAAATTTATTAAGATAATTTTAAATGATAAATAATTGACTATTTGAAATAACTTTTAAAAACATTTTAAATTGGATTTTTTAAATTGAAATTTTTTAAATCATTTTTAAATAAATATATTTTAAATATCGAAATTTTAATAAATGGTTTTTAAAATATTTTATTCAACGCTGAAAATTTGTTTGGAAATTATACAATATTTCATTAAATAAATGTTTGGAATTATGATGTTAATTTTTGAACTGGATTTAAAAAATAATTTAGAAGATGTTTTAGCAGCTTCTAATAGATAGAATTATCAAAATAACTTTTATTTACCCAATTTTAATGATTTATTGAGTTTCTAATTAATCAATTAATGTATTTAATATTTGTGTTAAAATCTAGGAACCTTTCATTAGGTTGAAATTATTTGTCATTTACTTACTTTATCAATGGTCACTTATTTCTATCGTTTATTCTTGAATTTATTTACTGTAAATAAATATCAAATCGAAAGGGATGACCAAACGCCTGAATACACGATTTAGAAGGTATATATTTAGCATTCCTATTATCAGCCTCCTGGATGTTATTGTATATCAACTTCTATTACACTGAATAAGAAAGAAATAGCAAAGAGAATCGATATTTTATTTTAAACCTTACAATTTTTAAGAAATTTTTAATCCAGCAGACACGAAAAACTCTTTCTTTGTAGTCATGTTTTTTTTAGATCCCGTGTCGAAGAATCATTAAAACAAATGGGTAGTTTTCATATGTTGATGTATTATTTGTATGTATGCCTAATTAGAATGTAATCAATTCATAAATTAATATTTGATTATCAGATAAGTCAATTATAAAATGCATCGATTATATATTTGATTGATTTCATTGAGAGCTGCATGGTCAATATTTATTCCTATCTCTGTTGGATAGTTATTGGCCAATATTACAAGTGCATTGAATTTTGAATGGTCAGCCAATGAAATTCTGAGTTATTTATAGTTGTTTATTACTGGTTAGAATTTTGGAATTTCAATTCGTTTTTAATTTCTGTTTCATAATCAAATATATTCTCTTGTTTATTATTGTTTAAATGATAAATATTTTAGTCGCGTTTGTTATTGATTTTTTTTACAGTGACAACATATTAGATAAAATAATAATCCAACAGATTTTCATATTTGACATTTAAATTTACATAAATATCTCTAAACTTGATTTACTATAGGCTTGAAAAATCACAAATCGAAATCGATTAATTATAATAATCATTTGATTAATTTTTTAAATATAAATTTGGGGTCATTTTTAATCATATATGAAATTAATAAAAAATATTTAGCTATAAAATATAAATTAATTGTCACATTTAGTACAAAGTGAAATCTTTTCAAACTTATTACACAATATTAGCATTGTGTAGAGTAGTGCTTCCCAAATTTTTCAGTTTGGCATACTAGTAGAAAAATTTATTACACCAGGGAATGGGGCCAATTTTATTAATTAATTTTCCTCTTTATATGACCTTAAATATGTCATTAAATTTATATAAATGCATGCTTGGCTAATTTTATATAAGGCTAACTTTTTTGATCATTTTCTTGATCCACAGTGTGGACCTGCAGTGTAAATGCCTATCAGCGTAATACCTCTTTGGGAAGTACTGGTGTAGTGTTTAATATTTGGTACATAACGACGTTTGATTCTTCTATACTTAACATTTGCTATAGATATCTAGAGTTGGTTTGTGTTAAATATGGCACGGTACTGTATGCACTGTGGAATTAATACTGTAATTACATGTGACTCAAAAAATAGTAATAAAAGGTGTCCTCAGATTTCTAATTTTACATTTATGTGGTTAGAGTTTGCAAAATCTTTGAAATTATCGATTCTAGGATTCAAGGTTGATTAATTTTATCTCTGAAATTCCCGGAATTTTCCGATAACAACGAAACGACTTACAAAATTGTATTTCATTTGCTAAATAGTTTTTTACCAAAATAAATAAAAATAATTGTCAAGCTTATAGAAATAAAAATATTACTAACAAAATATAAATAATTCTTATTTATACGCTACATAACTCGTTTCACAATAATTCAATTAATACAATACTATAAAATACGTAAAATTTAATTCATTCGAAAATCATACTCTATAGATGTAGTTTTCTCTTTTGCTACCCCCTTTAAATAACGATATTTCCTCATGAACTTTTGAATTTTGATGTGTTTTCGATAGATTTGTCATTTTCCCATGATTTGGCTCAATTGTTCATTCATTTGTTGTCACAACAAATTATTCATTATTCGATAAATTTTCAATGTGATCAAAATCATCATTTGTTCTTTTCTGATATTCGTAAGTCACTATTTGTAAATTTACATTTCAAACTCTTTCAACATGTTCCTGGGTACTATTAATTTTATAGGCTGAACTTATTTTACACTTATTACTACACCATGTTTAAAACTTTATAGTGTTTATAGATCTCCGTGAAAAGATTTTTTACGCAATAATAAAATAAAACAAATTTGGTAAAAAGAAATCAAAACTATTACAAGGCGACAAATTCCTGTATGGCTATTGACTATTGTATATAACAGGGGTGGGCACGCATGAGGTCCTAGAGAGCCACATGGCTCATCAAAGAGCCGCACTTGCCCACCCCTGGTATATAGTGTAGTGAGACATGTATTATTTAAATATTGCTTATAAAAAGAATCAAACAAGGTAGAATGTAATAAGGAAATATTAAATTTTGATTCTAAATACCGCCATCGAATGACACTATAAATTTTAATTCTGTTTACACCTATTTTGTGACACAGGTAAAAATGAACTAACCATGAAAATACAATTGCAACAAAAAATTTTTTTTTAAAAATTCAGTTGAAAAAATTTCAAAATAAAAAAATCGAATTCAATTTTCAAATTCAATTATCAAAAATTCAATTATCAAAGAGCCGCATTTGCCCACCGTTGGTATATAATATCCAAATATATAACTTCGTTACACCATTATATTTTGTTTATTTATTGATATATCTACCAGAATATCTGCTGATAATTAATTAATGCTTTAATTAATAATAGATTTGATATTCCCGAAGACAAGGCGACATTTTTCACTGCAGCTGAACGAAGTTTAATTGTAAATTACATATTGAGACGTGCATCTTATCGTCGAATATCGGATAAATGTACAATTGAACCTGTCGATATAGATGTCGTTGAAGATATCTTATCAAGGCGTACTGATGTGGAAATGGCAACTATTACTGACGAAAATAATGAAAATGAAATAAATTTCGACACAAATTATCAAGCTGCATGTGGAGATAAGCCCTTCGCACTTGATGACATTTCTAATATTTCTAACAAAACTGTTGATTTTGGAATAGCTAAACTCATTTCAGAAGATGTATTTGAAAGTGCATATATTCTTCACGAGGTTTTTCTATTATTTTCTATTATAAAATATTAATTCAAGTTTTGAAACAAATTTAATTTTGAATTAATAAAGTGAACATCAATATTTTTAATATATTAATTTTTATTTGTATTTATTCTATTAAAATATGTTTTAATCTCCAAATTTTTTTTGCTTATTTGCTTATCGCATTATTCTACTATCTAATAACTACAAGTTTATTAGACCGACAAAAGTGAGCTGTAATCTTCCACAATATTTATAATCTGGCTCTTGTGAAATTAGTGATTATAAGAATATTTTCCTTGAACATTTGCTCACATATATTTTTATTACCTATAATATTAACTACAAATAAAATACTCAGACCTATGAAACTTCAAATCACTTAGTGTTGCAAATACATTCGCTTATTATTTATATATTTTTAAATCAGATTGAATGGAACATCGCTCATTTAATAATGCATTTGGAAATAAAAATATATCACTAATGTTATTTCGAAAAGTCACATTTGTTCCATTTAAACATTCATACTCCCAATGTTAATAACATCACTCTAGATTCTAGAATGTTATTCTCTACAAAACGCGAAACAACAAGCTTGGTTCCTATTTTAAATATGCCGATTAAAAAAATTATAAAAGAAAACAGAGAATCTGAAACGCGCAAAAATTTACAGAGATTTTCATTCTATTGAATAGAGGAAAAGGAGAGCATCTTCATCTTTACTTTGGACTTTAAAATATCGATATTTTCATCTTGATTATCTAGGACAGTGCTCCTAATATAAACAAAAAACACGAAATGTTATTTCGCATTCCAAGAGGTAAAGATACTCCAGGTTGGTAAACCCTACTTTTGAACAACAGTGTCCAATAGGAATTGTCTGAATGCCAAAAACATACTGCAGGTATATTATGGTTCCTCCACATAAAAATTGGCCATGAATGAGTTACAAATTAACCCTAGTGAAATTATTGATCACCTGCCCTTCCACATAATTATATTAGGGTAAATAGGAAGAAGAGGGACTAAAAATAAAAAATTTATAATAAAGATATTAATATTTCCAATTTTTTATCTCTACTATATTAATTTTAGTTATAAATACAAGTCAAACTTATAAATCACAGCAAATTTGAAATGTTAATTTTTATTCCAAATTCATTTCCAGTTTGTTAAATCTAGTGTAAAATTTGCTTTTTCTTTTTGCTTTTATATATTGCTGTCATATTTTTTGATCAAAATATTATTTTAATAAATATTAACACCAAAACCTGAATTTGGCAACATAAAATTATCTCAAGATGAGGGTTCGACATAGCTCCTTTAGAATCTGGGGCTATATCAATCATATTATTTGTAATTTCTAAAATTAAAGTTCTTCCAGTATTGAAATCATAAAAGTCTTAGTATTTCCATTTTAAATTCTTGCAATTTGTTGATTAATTTCAATGAACATTATCTGAAAATTTCTAGAAGACAGTAAGAAATGTCTACAATGTTTGGAATCACCATTAACAGCAATTATTTATATTTTTATTCACTTTTTTCAAAAAATAACTTTGCAACTTGTTGAATTTTGTTTCCCTCGAAAAATTTTAAATTTTTCATTAATTATATATAAATTTAATACCTTATTTTCTGTCGGATTTGACTCACTCCAATTGAACAAAATGCTATTAGTTCCAACTTATAAACAAAATGTATTCTCCAATATTTAAACATAAAGCCTTAAATTACTGGAAATTTCATTTGTTAAAGTAACTTTATAAGTTTTACTTTTAAAAAATAGAATCGGAAAAATGTAACATTTAATTAAACAAATATCATTAAGATTTTTTAAAAATTATCTTAGTCTGAAGGATTCTTATCTTTCTAGTATCCCATTTCCGTCTGGCAGTGAAAGGTCACATTTTCTAACAAATAATTCACATCATTATTACAAAATATTGAAAAACATTTAATTTTTAGGTTACATTATATAAAATTTCGAACCTGTATCAAATATTTGTATATATTTGTAATACTAATATATAAAGTTAAAAGAACGTATTTTCATTCTATTATTTAATATTAGTTGACCATTACTTGCATATGTCAATGAAACAATAAATATGCATTTATTATTTTCCCTGTTAATATTTGATGAATTAAACTACCTTTGTATAAATTTTCTTATTTTTTAATTGTTTACCAAGTACTTTATGGCAATAAGAGTTGAGTGCAAAATCGATAAGTTATAAAACAGTTCGCACCAAAATAATCATTCTTATTAAAAAAAATTAAAATATGCATGTACACTCAATTTTCAACAAATCATGTTTTAAGAAATTCAGTTAATTTTTTTCACTATTTAATACATTTGAGGTGTTTAATTTGATCCGATATTTTTTTTACTTGAAAAATTTATTCATTCGGACATTTTTAAAGTATTTATTTATTCTGAAGATTAGCTTTTCTGATTTTAAAGCTATTTTAATTGGTTTAAGGAAGCTAATTGAGATTTATGAAAACTGACGAGAGAAGTCTAATATTTGTAAAAAAATTTTAAAAACCATTTAGCAGAAGTTGACATGTTGTCCCTTGTGGTGCTAGGCTCATTGTATTTTCTTTTTGATATGTTCATTATATTGAGAGCAGATGTATAAATTATTAATTTATATGAAAAGAATATAAAAGGACAATTATAATGTGCAAGTAATAATTCCAATATAAATTCGTACTAACTAAACATAATAACAATTTATACATTCATTATTATATTTTTCATATTGTATTAATTACTAGGGAAATCCCGGCATGCATTGCAATGTCCCTCAAGAAATTTTTATACATGACATCATCTCTATTTATATTATTTATGATAATCAAAACTATATTGATTTATAAAAAATAATTATAATGTAAAAAGTATTTATTTTACATTACGTTGCAATACATACATTGTCTGAAAGATAAATAAATACTCTAAATTTCATGGTTACAACTCAATAGCTTAGGAAAGTCAAAGTTTCTTATGTCTGTTCTTATGGATTTAAGACTGAGCAGAATTATTTTCCTTGTCAACGGAAATATTTTAAATACACATCATAATTGTGTCGACAAATTTTTCAGATTGATAATATAATTTCTTTATAATTTCTTTCATAGAAAAATTATACAATTATCTAATATAATAGCTAAAATGAAAAATAATAGCTTTAAATAGATCTCTGTTGGCGCATTTTTCTGCATGTATTGCAATGGTCAGTATTGCAATGGACTCCCAATATACTAAATGTTGAGTATTTCATATATTTTATGCTTTTTGCTTATTATTCACCGGATTTCTATATAGCAATTTCTAATGGTTTTATTTTTAAATTTATTTGTATTTATTAATCGCTTAGGCGAAACGAGTAAGCTTTCTATTGCTTTTGGTTAGAAATTCCATTGAAAGTAATTACAATATTTAATATATTTGCTTTTCTTATTCCCAATGTGTAGCCAGTATTCAAATTGCCTGTGGTGGTTTAGCAATTTGAAATTGGTTCAATCTGAACCCTATGCAATTTCCGCTTGTCATAATGATTTAAATTAATGAAATTGAAATAATATTTTTGATTTCTGATGATTTTGTTTTGATTAAATGTTATATGTGGATCTATTTTATAGTTGAAAATTTTTTCATTTGTATTAAATATATGGTTTGCAGCAAAAGGATCAAATTATCATTTAATTGTTTAACGTTTGATTAATCCTACTATCATCACTTTTTAATAACGATAATAATAATAATAATAATAATAATAATAATAATAATAATAATAATAATAATAATAATAATAATAATAATAATAATAATAATAATAATAATAATAATAATAATAATAAATTTATGATTATTAATAGATACTCGTCTATTTAAAGTCAAATTAAAAAAAACAATTAGAAAGTGATCTAAAGAATTCAAAGTTGCATATAGCCTAATGGCGTTACCTCTCTTAGCCCTTAGATACATACTGATGAACACTTATATACAGCCATTCTCAATATTTTAAAAATATAATAAATAACGAGTGATTAATTTATCTTTCACTGATTGATAAATTGTGAATATTTTTATTAAAATGTAATTATAATAAGTAGCTACAGAATACATTCAGTAACATTTACAATGACATAGTAATTAAAAAGTAAAAGAAGTTATGTTTATTAAAAATATCTTTCATCATTTTTATAATTTGAACCAATATATGTCTAAATATGTTATCAATATTTTGTATTTTTTCTCTTCTGTCCATGTTAATGTTAATAATTGTTCTTAAAATTGACTTTATTAATTCTCCATCATATATTGTCTTTCTCTTTCATATACTCTTTATACTCGTTCAGCTATCATTTCCCAGATGTATTCGATAATATTATGATCAATCTAATACAATTTTCCTTGAAAACTTTAGTCTTCATTTAATTATCGTAGCAGTGTGGTGTTGAGAATAGTCAAGAATAATAAAACCAAAAATTATCATCAATAATAAGTTATGCAAATTTAATCATGGTTTCTTACACTATCTTTTCAAATTCACTGGAATTAAAATTTCTTTCAATCGGTTTGAAGAATTAAAAAGTCCTCACTAACAATGATTTAGGAAATTTTTCAAAAACTCATTTATGAAAACGGTTAAAAAATTTATTGGTAAAATATTCTTGAATAAATTTAATATTGAAATAAAATAAAATGCCAACAATAAAAGTAATTTGTTAAAAAATGTAATTAAATTATTTTAACGAAATTTTACTGGTGAATTTATATCAGAAATTTTCAAAACTCTACAGCTTGTCTTTAGTTTGTTTCTGTTTGTCGGTAAACCGATTAACTGTATTTCCTATTATACTAAAATTTCATTTAATTTAGCTTTTCAGCTTTATAATTTTTAATTCGTACTACTTTTTATTTATTATCAATTTTAGAGACCATTAAATGAAGATGATGGTCGTGAAAATGTTGAAAATAATGAACGAAATTTGCTCTATAAACATTGGGTTTCAATGCGGAACATTTTCAGGCTTCAGCCTCTAGATCATATTAAGTTTGATATTTTTCATTTTATCTTATTTACAGTAAAATAATAATTAAAATAATATCACTTTATATGTAATCTCGCACCAACATTTATCATAAACCATTCTTAATTTACTTTAAAATTTAATTATCATTTATTTCATGAAAAATAAATTTATTATATCAAATCCATTTTCTTCAGGAATTTTGAGTTTTTTATTAATTTCGAGTTATTTTGTGACAGGCACCACGTTTATTGCGGATAAAAATAATGTGTTAATTCTAAGCTTTGAATAGGATATACCTTAGTTAAAGCACCAGACAAATTTTTGTGCAATTTTATTGTAAAACCCATCAAATCAATTCATCAACTTTAGATTTAGATATTTGTTTACTGCGATATCTAAAAATGTGGATATGAAAATTTCCTGTGTAGAATTATTGCATGTAAAGTTGATTAGTAAGCAAACTTAACTTATCTCTTTCCGCTCTGTAAAAAAAGCACACAAGACATGCGTTTGTAGTAATGAAACTGATCACTCCATAACATTGTATACTTTATATTTTCTCTCTCCTTGATACTTTCGGGAACCTTTCACGTGAAACATCACAACCTTTCACGTTTAGTTAAATATAATATATAAAGACAAAAAAGACTTGCATAGAAATAATAAAGTTAGAAAAAAGTGATTTTATATTTGAAATAAAACACAAAGCTTATAAAGATAATATTTATTTTCAGTCATTCTGTGATTTTAAAAAACTGTTTGATCTAGTAGAATATAGAAGAGTAATTCGCTTTTTACTTTAAAAGAAGGTGGAAAGGAAACAGATTAAAAGACCACTTGAGGAGATGCTCCTCCAAGAGCAACAATATATAACTTGATTCGAAAGTTTTCACCCGGTAGAACAAATGTTTTTGACAGTTAAAGAGGTGGAAGACCTGTAGAGATTAATGGAGAAACCATTGAAGGAAATTCTGTCTAAGAATTAGAAAATCTCACAAATGGAGTTGTCTCTACAACTAAAAATTTGCGAGAATGATACAGCTTTTGTTGGATCAATTGAAAATCAGGAAATTATGTAGCAGGTTCATTCCACGGTATTTAACGACAGGAGGGATGGATAGACAAAAATTTGCTTTTGAAAACAAACTTTTCCAATTAAATCGCATTGAAAGAAGCTTTCTGGCAAATAGTGTGAAAGAGGATGAGACAAATTTGACTCTAGACGAGTGTGTGCTACCTGGAGAGAAACCGTCAAAATGTGTTTCGTGTATGTTGATGTATTATTGGATGTTAAATGCCTCTTATGGTTGGCTTTTCCAACGGCACCATCAACTCAGGAGTACTATACCAATTTGATCAACGAAGTCTTGGACATACGATGCAAGTCACTAAACCACAGCCACCATTTGTTCCTTGACAACGCCTCAATCCACACATCTTATAAACACAGGAAGAAGTAGCAAAATGAAGTTTTTTTGCAGTTAAATCATTCATCAAACAGTCCAGATTTTGTATTTAGTGATTTTTGGTTGTTCGATCAATTGAAGAAAGATTGTAGAGGTACAATATTTGAATCAAAGCATGATTTGAATGGAAATATATAGAAATTTCTCTTCAAAATGATTTTCAAATCGATTGCGGACCGTTTGGAACCGAGCATTATTGATAATATAAATTATATTGAAAAACAAATCCTACATATCGGTCTTATTGATAATAAAGAATTTGGTTCCACTTACTTAATTATTTTTATGCGAGTCTAAGAACCTTTAAGCCTTACCACGTACATTAGCTGACAAATGCTAGATACAGTCGATCTACTACATGTTAAGTGGTTAGAACATTTCAGACTGATGACACCTATACGTGAATCAGTAAAGAAACTCAGTGTAAATTATCAGTGGTGGTGACTGATGTCTTGCTTCTCAGTTTTTACGATATTATTCCCAAAACTCTACATAAAATACATATGAAATTCAATATTTCTCTTCATCAGCATTTTTAATACACTGACAAGATATAGTGTTATGTACCATAAAAGTAAAACACCACCATTGTACAATCTAGCCAAGAAAGATGAGATAAAACAAGATTTTGGTGGGCTTTACCTAGAGCTCTCTAACCAGTACCTTCCTATCATCATGGATGATGAAACTTACATAGTTTTCTATTAATAATTATTTTCAAATTAAATAAGAAAATGGTTTTTCTATCTATTTTAAAATAATACGTTATAACTAGTTTGAAATAAATATAAAATTTATACAAGAGTTCTTGAACAGAAAGTTATAATAAATTTTTATTTGAAATTTATTCAATAGTGAATGTAAATATATTCTCTTGATTTATTCTAAAGCAATGCAAAAAATTATTAGTTAATTAATTCAATATTTTTATTTTAGACTTTATTTTGGTGAAAAAGTTGCATTTTATTTTGCTTGGCTAGGATACTATACTTATTGGTTGCTACCCATTTCACTTCTGGGAATTATTGTTAGCTTATATAATATCATTTATACGTCAAGCGATATAGTTGTGTAAATAATTGTGCTGTTTAAGATATATTGGTAATTTTTTTAACCAACAGAAAAGAAATATATCAGGGAAGTAATATAACCATGTGTCCGTTAATGTGCTCTTCAAGAGGGTGTCGGTTTTGGAAACTGTCAGACGCCTACAGTCGATTTTTTTTAATACGTTTGTTGGACAATGGAGCAACAGTAGTAATGGCTATTGTCATGTCAATATGGGGTAATCATAATAAATGTTAATTTCAATAAAATCTTCATCTTTTTCCATGTGATTTTTTTTCAATTTCTTTTATTTTCATTTTCTAAAGCAATATTTTATATATATTATATTTTATTATATTAAAATAATTGAGTCTGATATTCGTATCCTTTCGATTTCTTTAATATCTATGATGTGAAAGTTATAATTTACCAAATATTTCTCATTTACTGTTATTATTTTACAATATTTATTCTACATAGATTTAATCCAAAAATAAATTTGATAAAATCAGTGATTTATATAATTGTAGAAATCAAATGCACATTACAAAAATATTGAAATTTACCCTAATGTACACTTAAATTACATTTTAATACAATTGTTTTGATTATTATAAGTGAAGTATTTATGTTAACTATTAGGGGGGAGGTTTCAATCCAATTTGATAAATATTTTATCAATAACAACAATGAGAGGATATTTATGTGATTTTACATCTTTTTTCTTTTCTTAAATACAATTAAAGAATTTATTTATATCTCTTCTTCAATTTCTTTTTAATAGGAAATATTTAAGTGGCTGAAGAAAGGGAAATATTCTTCATCATTACCTTATAGTTTATTATTTTATCTCCCAACAATTTTTTTCATCTATGTTTTGGTTTAATTGTTCTTTTTATAATTTTATTTAAGCATTCGATTTTTCTTCATATTTGGTGAGTATATTCTTCGTTTTTATCCTCTTTCTTGAGCTGATGATTAGATTTTTCATGAAATTTCATTGATGCTAATTCCATAAAGTTACCAGAAAAATGATTCATCATTTGAATCAAAATAATCAATATTATTCAAGTCTATAAAAAATCTACTGTACTCTGATAATTCGAGGATAAATTATGTTTTTAAGATAAAAAATTATTATTTGATGTTTGAAAATGACATTAAATTATATGCATGATTCAAAATTCAAATGTATCCTCAAATTTAAACAGAGTTACTTCATTTTCATTGTTATCTGCGCATAGATAAAATTTAATAAATTTAATCTTCTAATATATAAAGATGAAAGTTTGTTTGTTTATTACCCATAGAATTTCCCACCGTTGGACCTAGGATTCTGAAATTTTGCATGTGACCCTCATTTGACTCGGGACAGGTCATAGGCTATTTTTCAACTTGAAAAGTTAAGTCTGGTACAATTTTTCTGTATGAAATCCCCCTTTTCCTCAATTTACTTCGATCAGCTTTAGTTCCTTTGCCAACGATGACATTCTGCTGCCCTTTTATGGGACCGCCATAATCGAATTGATGGTTTTTTGCATTTCATCCAAAGTAGACACTTCAGGTTCTGAATCAGTTTCTTCTCAGTTTTCAATTTCAACTCGATTATCAGATGCACAAAACAATCTTTCAATTGTCTCCTTTGCTAACGACTTTACTGAATACTTTGAAGAATACGTGAAATAGTTATTAGTCTGCGAATTAGGATAGATACCACTTTGTAAAAAAAACAATAAAGATATAATATCTTTGTTTCGCCTTTCATTAATTCTTATCTTTAGGGCATGAAACATTTCATTTGCTAGTTCTGTATTAACCTGTTGCAATCTACTGAAAAGAAATATGAAAACCCCTCAGCAATAAGTAAGTTGCTGCCTTTTTTACTTAATTCTTTTACGGCAAGCTCTATAGGCCCGAGAACTTGCGATATTTCCTTTAAAACATCGATATTTGCATTACAAAATTGTTCTTGACCTAGTTCAATTAAGGCTGTATTCATACAGTTACTCAATTTAAAAAAACGATTTATCATAGGAAGCATAGAATTCCAGCGAGTCTTGCAATCGAGTAACAAGCGAAGTTTTTTGCCTTCTTGCACAAATACATGTTTTTGTAGAATACTGCTTCTTACAGATGACTTTTTAAAAAATTTTATTATTTTTCGAGTCTCAGCTAGAACGACTTCAATATCATTACGGACTTCGGGAATATCACTTATAGTTTCATCATCAAAATTTAAATTGGAGTCAGAAACAAATAAATCAACGTGTCCAATATTATCAGAATAGATATCATCGTCTTGGAATTCTTCATTTGAATCATCGTCTTCAGCATCAACATCTTTTGGCTGCAACCTTTTTTTATAGAAGTTTACGTGTTAACACTTTAAAAGTTTTCACAAAACTAAACTAATATAAAAATTTTAATGCTAAATGCCTAATATATAAAAATAAAACTGTAATTTCAACTAGGCAACTAGATTCAAATTCCTTTTAAAAAAACAAAAAATCCGAGAAATTCAAATTTCCAATGCTTGCGCACAATGGTCACTTAGATTTAAATTCAAATCCACGCATATTTTTGAAAAATATTTTTGGTTGATATGTTTAAAAAAAATCAAATACAAGCCCGAGTATAATTATCGTATTTACCCGGGTAATCGAGTAATCGAAAAAACAATAAAATTCCGAGTACCCGGGTACTCAATACTCGAGGTTGGATTCACTAGTTTCAACACCAGGTGACCACTCCTAGGGTACCCTAACCATACTCAGGGTCACCTTGATTTATTACAGTAGATACCCCAAAGAGGTGAAATTGGCAACAATGTTACAAATAAAAGTTGTAGATCTTGTTAGGTGTTTAAAATAGGATTATTTCAATTTTTCATTTGACCCCTTTTTTACCGGCTGGGTGTCGTTTTAAGTTTTACATTTAAATAGATATAAGTGATTTATAAATTGCATGTATTTTTTTTAATTAAATTTTTATGTATTTTTTAAATTATTTTTTTTAAATGAATGAATTGAAATAAATTTCTTTATTTTTTAAATCGTGCAACACCGGGTACCCCAGCTAGTTTCTATATAATTTTGATTTAAATAATTTTGAAAATAACCGATCACTGAAGGAATATTCTTGTCAACCACTTATTTCAATGAATTACAAATATTTGTCATATATTAAAATTATTTTCTTGTGGATATTGGTGGATGATTAATTTATTTTATCATATAATCATTCATTACGGACTGACTCTTTGAATTATCTCTAGCCTCTTTATTTCTGGAAATGTGGAAGCGACAACAGGTGCAATTGGCGTACCACTGGAACGTCCATGATATGGAATATGAGGATGAGCCTGCAAGGCCAGAATTTGTTGCACTGATTGATAAAAATTATCCCAAAAAAATCAATCAAATTTCAGGAGTAAAGTTCTGTTCCATTTCTCACCCAGTGAGTAAAATTAGTTTTTTAGAAAGAAGAGCCTTTTATTCCATTTTGGAGAAGAAGAATACCCGTTATGTTTTTCACATATTCAACTGTTTTATTATCTGTAATTTGCTGTTTCCATTTCGATGGAATAAACTAAAATAAAATGTGTTTTAGATTGTAATGGCACTAGCTTTTCTTGGGGGAATTATTCTTTATAAGCTGATTTCATTCTCATTGTTGAGAATGCATCATAGCCGTACGCTTTCAAATATGTCAAGTATAATAACTGCAGCGACTGGTTCATTTTTGTCTCTTATTATAATAATGAGTTTAACGTTGGTAGGTTTTTAGGGAAATTGCTTCATTTTCTAATTATGCAATTTTCAGGTGTATTCTAGAGTTGCAGTCTGGCTGACTGATATGGAACATCATCGAACCCAGTCACAATATGATAGTAGTGTGACATTGAAGCTCTATCTTCTGGAATTTATCAATAACTATTCATCTATTGTTTATATTGGTTTCATTCAACCATTTACTCAACCAATGCCAAGTTTTAGATCTACCTCTATGATCAAACCGAGAGGCGTAATAATATATTAAACTAAATTAAAGTATATTAAAATGCAATTCAGTGTCCTGCTGGTGGATGTTTGCTAGATCTCTCTCTACAGTTGGCTTTTATTATGATTGGTAAACAAATAATAAGTCACATTAAGGAATATGCCCTACCGTTAGTTTTATTACATTTTATTTATCTATTCATATTTTGGTCGGCACAATATAATATTTGCCTATGTCCTAATTATGTCCTAATCCATCATTCCCAAATATTATTTTACAACAATAGAATTTACAAGATCTGAAGGTTTTTCATGGTTCAAAGTAATTAATCAAAAATTAAATATTTTACAATAATTTTTAGTTCTAATCGACATAACATTTTATGATATGCTAAATATCAAAATTTGTAATTTATTAATTAAAAATTGTTTTATAATTATTAATTTTATTCGATAATATGATATTTTTATTTCAATGTTATCCGGAAATTCTATTTATTCTAAAACGGTTATATTATGATAAATATTAAAATCTATTGAAATTAAATTAAATTTATTGATTTGAAATTTTGCCTAATAATTGATAATTTTAATCGACAACATGATATTAGAAAATTACTTAGAACTTGATATAATAGATCAAGGCTTTGTTTCCAGGAACTCTAGTTGTGTTTGTTTGCCATATTACATATATGATTGATTTGAACCGGATTTCTAGGAGTAGACATTTAATATTCTTGGTTTATGAGTAGAGTGTTGGTCATAGAGGCTGATTACTCTTGTCCTTTAAAAGTTGGATTTATAAAATATTGCACAAAGCACATTGCATAAGATTGTTTAAATATCTTCAAAAGTTGTTGTGACCTCGATTCTCTTTGGCATGAACATGTCTCCTGAAGACATTATCTTATATCGTTATCGCGGCTGCTACACCGTGTTGTATTTGCTTAAAATGTCTAAATTTAAAATGTGAAATTTTATAATTTCTTATAAAATATTGTCAATAATTTGTAGGCAGTTATTTTCTTTCTATGCAAATCCTGCCCACACACTGTATAAAATTTTTATCAAATATAACAATGTACGTATATGTAAAACATAGATAATATAATAATGCCTACTTTATATCAATTTGTAAATATACATTTTTCACTTTTTTAATGTCAAAAATTAAAATTACCATCACTGAAAAACAAAAATTTATGTGTAACTACTTTATTAGTAATTATAGCAATTATTTTCTAATTAATTTTTTTTAATTCAATTTTATTAAAAACGATTTTTGTAATAAATTGATTGATATTAGACGTTTGGTTTCTTCTATCAAAAGATATAAACTACAGCAAACAGAAAAGAAATTAATCAACCAGAGTGATGCAGAAATGGTAGCAGATGAAACGGAAGTTGCTATCAAGGACAAGGCAATAATCATTGATGCTAAAAGCATTGACATGTGCAAAGTTGAACCTGAGTTAATTCGCTGTTATACAGATAACATTTTGTCTGAACCTGGACCTAGACCTCTATTTGGTGAATATCTTGAAATGCGTAAGAAATATTCTTTTCACATTTTGGATTAAAAAGTACACTGGTGTGTTTTACTGGGTACTTTAAGCGTCATATTTATTGTATATATGAATGATTACGTAGTTAAATCAGAATTGAATTTGTTTAAACCAGTTGATTGTTTATCTTTATACTTCACCATAATAGGACTAGAGTTAATCGCGGATTTCATATATTTACCAGCGAAATCTTAATGTAACATTAAAAGGCACTCAAAAAATATTTACATAGCTTTAATTTATAGTTTTCGGATAAATATTTTTATATTTATTTATCAAATATTAAACTTCATAGACAATTTTTTACAATAGTTATAAAAGAGTTTCTTTTATTAATATTGCAATCAATTTAACAATTTCACATTAATTGTGCCATTTTATAGTGCTGAAAATTCGTGAATATCAAAAACATCGATATATTTACTGATTCATAGTCAAGCTTTTTAATAAATACAATGTAAATTAATATAAATAAATAAAAAAAGTATTTTTATTTACCAACTGTACATATGATGCCATTTTATTTTGTGTTGTTTGAATAATGAAAAAATGTATTTTTCCGCTATTAATCTTAAAACAATCTTCATGAGTTACACGAACCCCCAAATGTCCAAATGTAACTATATGGTGTGTGATAGCAGAATTTGGTATTTTGGGCCAGTAATTTTTTGAATTAGATAATGTCACAGTGACCATCAATTTTGAACGATATTGAGTGTTGTTGGACACTTTTCTGCGACAAAAATTGAATGAACTTGACGTCAGAAATAACAAGACGGTGCAACAGCCCACACTTCTAGAAGTTCAATGGAAATTTTGAGGGAAATGTTCTCCGGTCAATTAACTTCAGTCACCTGAGTCCATGTGATTTTTTCCTCTGAGGATACCTAATATCAAATTGTAGATACCTAATATTACAAATTGTAATATTTATTTGTTTAATTAGCTTCCTAGCACGCAGTACGAACACGAAGTGTATCATCTGAAAAACAAATACAATGTAACTGGGTAAGAAAACCAATATGTTAGTCTCAGTAGTCCGTAGGATTCTTAGAATGCAAAACAATGATTTTCATAAATATAAAATTTAACTTAATTCTAAAAGTCGGGACTTTTGAAAAACGTTGCGGGACGCGGGATAAATCGTGAAAAATCGGGACTGTCCCGCAAAAGTGGGACTTCTGGTCACCCTATATTATACATATTATACGCGCACTAATGTGATTTATATCCAAAGTTTGTGCAGTATCTGAAATATTTTCTGCTTGTTTCGTTATCATACGAATCAAGCGTTGCCGTTTTTCATTATTTATTTTTCAATAATTCTTTGGTATATTATGTCTAACTTCATCATTTTTAATGCTCTATTTATTTGATATTCTTGTGTCATAAATGAATTAAAAATTTTAAAGAAATATTTCAAATGTTTTAATTGAAATCAAAAATTGTGTAAATTGAAATAGAAAATGTTTAAATGGTATTGGTCTACACTCAACTATTTTTTTACACGAATTATTATTTCTAACACTCTTTTACACGAGTTTCTATACGACAATGTTTTTTTTAATTTAAGAAACAGATTTTCGATTTTCCCATCTATTCTATTACTTTTTTACACGGTTTTTTGTCTATAATTTAGGTTAGTGTCTAATTAAGCAATTTTTATTACTTTTTATTTATCAGTAAGTGATAAATTGTAAATAATTCTTTAGTAATTCAATTTGGTTTTATAACGATTTTTATTCCGGCTTTTCCACTGGCGCCTCTGTTGGCGTTGATGAATAACTTGATTGAAATACGCAGTGACGCTCTGAAATTCGCCAGAGCTCTAAGGCGACCTGTTGCACAGCGGGTCAAAGACATTGGTAAAAAATCTATCGATTTTGCACAATTTATTGAATTTCTATTCTTTCTAACTAGGGATCTGGGTCAGCATCATGTCAATGGTTGCAAATATTGCGGTTAAATCGAATGTTAGTTTAATTGCTTTAAAGTCAACAGTGTTGTCAAAATTTCTTTATATTTGTAATTTATATTGTATTAAATATCCTGGAATGAATGGAGTGAACAATTGTAATTAAGAAACAATTTAGTTGGTTGGTTTTCAATTAGACAGGGATATTTAGTTTTATTGGGACTTTATTTGAAAAATTTATTACGTCAATGTCAATCTTGAAAATCATTCGTTGATTGGTTAATATTTTAATAAGCTTTCTTTCATTATCTTTACAAGTAGGCGTTGGCATTGGTTTCTCCAGAGTTGGTAATAAAATATTCATTGACTAAAATAAATTTTTAATTCGAATTTTTAAAGTACATTTCGATTTTTCAGTGAACTTTTTTAAATGAATTTGACAATATTAGTTAGAAATAAGAATTTATTAATAATTAATTATAATTAAAAAATTAACTATTATTATTATAATTGATATATAATATTTAGCGCTTTGAGTTGTAATGTTCTATCTGTGGTAACGACATGAAAACGGTTTAATGTATGTCTGTACAACGTTGCATCACATTTATGTGAAATTTACCTATAATTACTATGTCTTCGTTTCTCCAATGTTGTTGAGTTGGGCGAATGTGCAGGTAGTACGTTTTCAGTGGTTCCACATTCATTCAACATCGGTAAAGTTAATAAAGGATTTAAAAATCTATTCACATAAATCCAAGGATGTGTAATCACGCGCTTAATACAGATAGGACCAATTAAATGAATTAGGAAGCCAATTTATTAATTACAGGCTTCGCAAATAATTTCTTCTCCTACACTTGTTAAGCTTCTCTGGGACGTATCTAGGGGGCTTAGTGGATATTTTCCCCCTCCAAATAAATTATAGAAAATTTGAAGAAATTAAAAAAACCGATTACTGCTGTAGATACATTAGCAATATGTGATCCAATTTTTTATAACAATATTTGCTACTTTGTCGGTTTTAATTTGTACAGCAGAGCGTTCTTTTTCATCACTTAAATACCTGAAGTCATATTTAAGAAAAAAGGTTAAGTCCGGAATGAAAAACTTTCTGAATTAATGAAGGGACAAAGACGAATTAATATTATATTGTAATATACATTGTTAATAATTAATAATAAATTTGTTAAATATCTTAAAATATATTTTTCCGTATCAAATTTTAACATTTCTCGATGAATCGCAATGGTTAATAATTCCCTCCTCCCTAAGCTGAAATCCTGGTTACGTCCCTGAAGCTTCTGATAACATTTGTGATTAATATTCTAAAAAAGGATCAAGTTCAAAATCCAATCGGTATACATAATTAGGAAAAGTCTATTAGGAATTTTATTTTCAGTTTTCAATTCTAATATAAATATCCAATTCGAAAGATAAAAACAATTGTAATGAGAGCTTTTTTAAAACAACACTTACTATGTATTTTTCTGAAATTTTTAAACAAAAATCATATATAGCATATTTCCCATAACATTTGCATACAAAAAGGAATATCGCAAGCATATTTAAAATTTGCAATAATTCCACAAATTCTCCACAGACAATAAATCGAGGATATCACAATGAAAATTACAAACTCTGCACACATTATCAACATGTTCAATTAGCTAAATGTTGCATGAAATAAAATCAGTTATCTAAAATTGAGAAATTGGTAGAAAAAATAAAATTGAACACATAAACACAACACAGTAAAAAGGCATGTTAACTGTTATTGAATGGAATAAAATAATTTTGTTGGGTTATTATTGCTGAAGTCGGTCTTGATTTTTTAAATTCTTTAAAGCTTTAAGTTTTAGCCATTTTATCGAATTTCAAATTAAAATTTCTCTGCACATTGTATTTAGAAAATACTAATACAAAAACATCTTAATGATTATAATTAACTACTTGTCTTCTACTAGTTGTTTTTTTTTCATTGTTTCTTTATACCACAATCCGCCATTTTGATTGGATTAGTAAAAATGCTTAATGTTGAAACGGAACGTCATTAGTTATAATTGAAAACGCTTGTTAAAATTATAGAGATTCTAGATAGAGAATATTCTCAAGTTTTCGCCAAACATTTTAAACTACAAATCAGGCGCCACACAAAGGTTTATATATACGGTTGATAAGACAGTTCGTATAGATCTATCATATATAATCTTAATTTTATTTAAATGTAATATGTTTTAACAATTAGAAGTTCGAAATACACTAATTCTATAAATTCACTTGAAAAAGGCAGTGCAGAAAATTCGTGAGTATCAAAAAACATCGATATATTACTGATTTATAGTCTCTTTTTAATAAATATATTAAAAGTATATTTTTTAGTATTGTTTATTATATTTTGCATCGGTAATTAGACATTCATTCGCAAAATCTAGTGACACACTACAAATTTTATCGTAGGTTAAAATCACTGATTTAGCATATTGATTGTTTAACTGATACTTCGTACTACTAGTCTTTTCAGTAATAATAAATGAATTAAAGAAACTTTTAATTGCATGTTTATCTTATCCTTCATCTTATTTTCCGTAAACTATCAATCAATATTTTGTTTTATATAAACTTTCCATAAAATTTCATCACTTCCTTTTTTGAAGTTTTTGTTGACTGTTTTAATTTATTTACACCAATAAAAAATAAATATTATTTTCTATTTTAAGTTAATTTAATTTTTTTATAAAAACAAGTAAAAAACAAAAGAAATATTTGTGATTCTATGTGAGTTGAATATGGATAGAATTAAATCGGGGTTTATCTTTACAAGTATTGTTTTTGCGCTCTTCTTAATTAAGACATCAACAATTCAATTTTTATTCAATTTTTATTGTTATTTTTTGTTTCAGGCATTATTAATCGCTTTTGCAACGACTTATATTGATAAACTGATTTACATTATTGGTTACAGTGAAAACGGAGTTTTAAATGGATTCACAGATTTTTCATTGTCTTATATGAATTCATCGGAATTCAATGCTACACTTTATGGTGGCCATAAATTAACCCTGGGAACTAATGAATCGTATTGCAGGTACAACAATTTGTTGAGATCATTTTCTATTCAACATATTTCTATTCAAGATATTCTGGATTTCGGCATCCGCCATGGGAAACAAAATATGAACCATATTCATTTACACCTGTCTATTGGCAAATACTTACAGCAAAAGTTGTATTTGTTTATCTCTTTGAAGTAATTTATTTGTCATTGGACAAATTTGATGCAATCGACTTAGAATATTGTCTATCTCTTTATGGCTATTATTGCTGTTGTGATTCCTGACGTACCAGATAAACTTCGAATCGCTATGAAACGAGAAGCTACGTTAACAAGCGAGATAATCCTGAAGGCGGATTTGTTACAAATGCAAAATCAACACATGTCTAAACTAGTCGCAGATTCCTTTAAAAAGTCGGCAGTAATTGCGAAAAAGGTTTTTCTTTCTCATTGAATTTGTCATTATTGTATAAGCTATATTATGATATTCAAAACTTATTTGAGACATGATTATGACATCTTTTGTCGAGGTAATTGTTTTTTCTGAATAGTTAGCCTTCTTGTCTTTCTAGCTGGGTTTTAGAAAAATCTATATTTCTTTTCAAGGAAAGGTGCATTACACTTAATTAAAATTCACTGCGGTGCAATAAAATATCCATACTAACCAATTTACCTAGTACAGAAATATTTTTTCATTGTAAAAATATTTCGCTGATATTTTCGCTTGTCATTTTTGATTGTATCTAGAACTGAGAAATAGAACATTGATGATAATTTATGATAAAATTTGAGTCTATGAGGAACTTATCGAACTAGAATGTTTTCCAGATTTCTGAAATATTTTTTGGTTGTAAATTGTTAAAAATGAAGAATGACATGATTTTGGAGGAAAATAAAAACTGTACATATAAATTCAAAGTGAACTGAAAGTTTGTGAATCAAAATTTGAGATTAAAGTTGCTGAAGAAAATTCTGGGTTTAAAATGAAAAAGATTACATGTTGATTTGAGTCGGTGGTGAAGTCAAATATTCCAAATTACCAAAGTCTAGTCATAATATTAATTAAAATGTATAATATTAGACATTAAATATTTATTAAATTTGTTATCTTCACCACTGATTTTTTTCAATTTCCTTTATCGTCATATTTTTCGTGGGAAATATAAACATAATATTTATCAATAATCTTAGAAAATTTAAGATAAAATAAATATTGAAAATTCAGTATTAATTAAATGTTAACTTTTCTAAGGTGCGGTAATTATGTACTCCAGCATCATATTTTTTTCAGAATTTCCAAGGGTGATCATATAGTATCACTGCATCAATTTCATCACCAAAAAACCAACCATCAAAAACATGGTTTTTGAAACTCTCACTCAAAACTAAAATTTTAATATGCGTTCTCAATGCTATGAAATATTTATTATTACGTAAAATCACTTTTTTTTGCGTGACCAAACGAAACCATAAATTACGTGATCGTGATAAGGATAACCATATCAATTATTGGTTAAAACTTATGTAACATATTTTAGATATAATAGCGTTATCTCTTTAATCCGAAGTTATAAGAATTTATCTTGAAATAAGGAAATAACACTAGATTTGACATATTAATATTTTTTAAATTAACCAACTTCGATCTGAAATTTTGATAGCATGCAGTGTTCTCCACTTGCCAGTCTACTTGCCAATCTACTTGCCAAATTCCAGCTCAATCCGATCATGGAAAGTATGTTAATTTGGCCTCACAAAATTTGCGTGGCACATACAAATATACAAACATTAGTGAAATTAATGTAGGGAAAGTAAAAAAAAACTGTTCCCATTTATTGTAAAGAATCTGCTTGGGGTACAAATTTACCTATATATAAGTGCCGACTGGTACAGTTGGTAGGTGCTCACTTTGTACTCGTAAAAAAGATCGCAAATGTCGAAAAATATGTAATAAATGTTCAGAACATTCCACTGACATTATAATATGTAAAATTTGTGATAAGTAATGAGTTACTATATCTAATACTAGATGTTTGGTTTCTTAAATTAATCACATCCATATTTTAAAAACAAAACAAAACTATTTTGAAAAACACAAAATCTCTCTCATTAAAACAATCTCTATTTTTAGCTTAGAGGATATTTTAGCAAGCATGAGTTAATATTTGAATAGGGAATATTCGTACACAAGCATTCAATAAATATTTTATATTTTAATTTTGAATCATTATTAATTATATTTAATGTATTATTTTAATTTATAATTTTATTATCTACTTTAATTATATTATTTAAATCTATTTAAACCTGGAAATTAAATACCAATTCAATTTAATTACTCTTACATCCAAGAATATAAGTAATGTCAATTTTGTAAACACTGGTTTCTGTAATATATTTGTATTTCACAGAATATATTTTATTTTAATAAGTTAAAATTACCTAAAACCTTTAAACTAGCAATAGCACAGTGAAAAAGTATTGGGGTACAAATTTACCACAAGTGGTCTTCCGTGTAAGAAATTTGAGTTGGCCTTAGGAAGGTTAAACAAATGATAATATTGGCCTTTTGTTGCAAAGTATATATTAAATGAAATGAAATAATTTCGATTAGATATCCTTCGATTATCGATTACCAATATTATTATTATTATTAAGCTGATTTTTCTGATCAAATATTTCATTTTTTAAGCTTTATTGTTGATCTGAAATTACAGCGAAATATAATTACCGTATATACTCGCGTATAAGTCGAAGTAACAAAAATAAAAAAAATTTAATGATTTTATTAAAAATTAATTTGTACGTTTTTTGACCCGCGTATAAGTCGAAGTGGCTATACGCGAGTATATACGGTAGTTAAATAAATCCAAAATATTTTAAAAATCATTTTAAAATAGATTTCTAACATAGCTATATGTTTGAATTTTTTCTAAAAAATATTATAACCCGTCAGAATTGGTTAACCAAAATTTAGTAAAATCGAACAAAAAAAAATCCGTAAAATTTGTGAAAATGAGAAAAATGTACAAAATCAATTTTAAATTGATTTTAAAAATATTTGAATTTGTTTAAATAATTATATTTCGCGGGAATTTTAATTTAAATCAGTTATATTTGAATCCTAAATGAATTATAAATAAACTCAGAAGATTTTTATTTTATATTTGCTATAAAAATATTTTTACAATGAAAATTTATTTGTTACATTAGGTCTGAATTGTGTACTGCATCATACTGACTCTTACGGTTCCTAGATTTTCTGAATCAGATAGTGAAATGCGAACTTTTGAGTTGCCCAAGACCTAAATTATAAAACGTAGTTCGTATTGGCTTTATATCAAATTATTAAATACATAATTAATAAAGCCCTGAATAATTAAAGCCCTGAAAACTAATACCATCAGGATTATGGACGCTTCCTGTACTCATTGATAACTTAGGTATGTTCGGTGTGATGTAGATACAGCCGTTTTCGTCATATGTTTCATTAAATTATATTTCCTGCTTTAATTTCATTATAGAAACCAATATTAACATAGATTCATTATGTTGTAAATTTTCCCCAATGGCAGTAAAGATTTACCTGCTTCCCCTTCTATCCCAGGTTAGCATTGAAGATATACAGCTCCATTTTTATGAATATTTGTTAATTTTAAATTTGTAACTTAATAAATTCTATTGATGCTTTTTATCGTTTACCTGTTTATTTATTTATGAACTTTATTTCAATTAGGATTCTACCGTCTTTTCAAAAGTAAGAATGATTTTAATTTTATATCAGCTGTAACCTATATATAGCTTAACAAAATGTCTAAGGAAAGTACACAAATTGATTACAATTTAATTCATTTACTACGTTTTAATTACTTTATATTTTATTCATCTTTTTCCATAAATTTAGGAAAAATTTTATAGCTCAATAAATTGAAATAGAAGTTGTTGGCTCTGTGAAGTTCATATTACTATGTAGGTTAGATTAAGAATGAGTTATAGTCATTTCGACATTCTGGAAAATTTTTCCAAGAAAAAATTATTAATGTCAAAGTTCGGAACAGGTCAACTGGGTGATGGTTAATTAGACGAAAACGTAGTCACTTTTTGAAAATTGAGCTTGTTCTTGTTTTTTTTTAATTAATGATCCACCGTATCCTCTTATCCATATTTCAGCTTTGTATTTCTTATTTTTAATTTTCACGTTATCCAAATTAGATGAATCTTGTCTTTCACATAAAGATATCCACTCCATCTATATCTTTATTGACTATTGGACTTGATAATCTTCATTTATTCATATATCAATGGTATAAGTATAAAAATATTCAAAAGTAAAGTATTGTTCTATTAGTACTTACTCACTTATGTCAACAAAAGTGACATGATTGTAATTCTTACATTGTATATAATTCTTGTCAATCAATCCATGAAACACGTAAATATACGGAAAAACTAAAACGTATTAGTTTAAATTTTGAGTTTTTAAAGCAAATTAAAAATACTATAAAAATCCTTTAGTGGATTTTTAAGCAAATATTTTTGTTTGATACCATTTTTGAACGTTTCCAGAGTTTAAAATAATTTTAAATTCAATTTATCAAAGGATGCCAATAAATTATGAATTGTATCGTCCAGTTGACCATCGCCCCAAGTATCATGTACATAAAATTATTATATGGTTTGTGAGTGGCATCTATGTCGAATTGGCTTGAAATGTCTTTTGGAAGTTTTGATTATGAATTCTTTCTCAATTTATATGGAAATCTGAATTATTGCCAATTTGGAGATTTGCAACATTTTGCTAAACCTTTTTCCTAGTTGAATAGATTTGACTTGGATCTTTCTGAATGCTTTTCATAAATATCCAATTATACAATTTGTCGATTAAGTTAGGAAATTTTCAAAGTTTTAATTCAATATGTCAATAATCTAACAAATATTTTGTTTTAACTGAGAGATGGAAAATTTTGTTATTCTCTTAAAATTGATTTCATTTAGAGTCATAAATCATTTTTTCCTGGGTTTAAAGTGAGCTTTATTTGAAAATTATCATTGTACTTTATTCATTTGCTTAATATTATTATTTATCATTACTAACAGTACATCGCTACATATTTTTCCTTTGAAATCTAATATTATCATTGTATCATATTTACAGTTTTGTTTATAATCGCTCAAGTAACCTAAGAGTTTTTATATGTAATTCGTTTTATATTTTACAATTATGTCTATTTCATCCAGATATATGCGATAATATTACAATTACCATTGGTTTGTAAATTAATTATTTAAAATTTTATATACTCCGACCAGCCTCAGACCATATTTAACCATAAAAAACGCAATCTATGCTTTCCAATGTTTAATATTAATAACACAACCTTTGTACATTTTTGTTTTTAATCCAGTACCGAAATACACCATTGTTAGTTTCTTTTATTTTGCTTAATTATATATGAATTCAATCGGTAATTTAATCACATGAAAGCCTTCAAATGGTGCGATTTTCCTACATATTTCCATAACTGTTTCTATAATAATGAATTTTTGGCAATGTATATTATTATTCTTCTGTTTTACAAAATATTTTCTTCATTTAATTGTAATTGAAATCAGTCATTCTTTTCGTTGCTTAGAGTTTTGAAAATTTAGTAAAAAACTAAAATAAATGCAAATTGAAAATAGATGTAACAAAATCCTTAATTGTCCTTGCATCGCACATTCAATTATCCATTGATTCAAACAAATTGAAAATAAAAATTTATTTTCACTCTTTATATTTTTTTTATTTTAGTTCTTATATTTCTTTCTCGATATATTCATTTTAATAATACCATAGCTAGATATTGAACCGGGTTTTCTTATATTTTAGCTAGTCCTTCCAAATGGTGTCTTGAGAACTTCCTATTTTATACCCAAACTATTTTTCAGCAATTATATTATCTCTATTTTGTATATAATTTTATTAAATTTAAATATTGGAATTTATCTATTGGTTATGATTAGAATTAAATTATTTAAGACATGACATACTAAATTATTATATTTTTTCCACCAGATCATCGAATTTTTATTTTTTCATAATTCATAATAATTCATTCGTCTCTAATTAATCAAACAATTTTATGTTAAACATTTCTCCATTATGTTTTACTTTATATTATAACATAAAGTTGTATTTGGAATTCTCTCTATTTTTATGCTCGAAAATTTGTATTCGAATTATCTATAGCCTGCTACTTATGGCCAGTGTTCATTTAATTATTGTGTTTTATCTTTATAAAAAAATTTTCCTATTGTGTTTATAATTGTGTAAATGTAATAAAACTTATTAAAAATATGTGTGCAATTTCCATGCCTGAATACTATTCCCAATTTATTCAATATTGAAGCAAATCCCTTATCATTAGTATTGTTAGGTTCGTATAGTAGGTCAATATTACTTACACAAAGTATTTTCCTCTTGAAGCCGCCGAAATCATCTAATCTGGGACATTTTTGTAATTGATGAATATAGAATGCATTTTTACCCAATATCCCATTGATCCTACTCAAAAGAATCTTGGTTTATTATTTATAATTATTTTGTTGTGTGTTAATTGCATTTCTAAGCAATTGGAATAAGTCCAAATTTAGTGCAAAATTTTTATAATTTTTGGATTATTTTTCTGAATTTTAATTTTCTCAAATTTCTTTTTTAATTTTTTTGCATTATTATTTCCTTGGAGTTTGATATAACTTCGTTCTGAAACAGATAAAGTTACATTGACAGAATAAATATTGGCGAGGAATTGTAATTTGATTATATAATGTTGTCTACACCCAGCAAGATAATATTGAGATAATATTTTTCTCTCTTTTTCCTTAATAGATTAAGTATCTCAAAATCATTTACATTGACTAGTTTTTCAAATTATTATTCCCAATGACTTTTTTTAAAATTCATTGAAAGAATTACAAAATTTTCTCAATCAACTATCATTATTATTCCACTTCAATTATCACGCTAAATTTTTAAAAACTAGGCAACTTTTGTCTAAAAGCACGACGATAGCAGTTGAATGGTTAAACATAAATTCTGCGTGTTTTCACTTGCCTTGATTCTGATAAATATTCTGGAAATATTGTTGTTAGGTTCTTTTGATAACTGAATAATTACTATTGTAACGGGAAGTTATATGAGATTAAATTTATTTGAAAAGAATTGCGATGGAAAGTTCTCTCGTATCTATCACAATTTACAACATAATATCGTGTATTGAGGAGTAAAATTTTTTGAAAAGGTATAGCCTGTATTTTATTTAATATTTTTATTAATATAAATTTTATATTATAAAACCTACATTTTTTGGAATATCTATAAAAACATTTTTCCCATATTTTGACCAATGGAAATATTTAAAATTTGTACAAATGATAAATAATTTTTGGAACATTAAACCAATTATTACAATTCAGTAAAATTTTCCTTTTCCAAATGGCAATGGATAAATAGATATGTATATGAATTGAGGTTTCTGGTCCATTGTCAGACTAAATAAAGTGAAAATAAAAATTAGTTAAAACTTATTTCATTGGTATTCCTAATATTGTATCATAAGTCAAACCGTTTTATTGCATGATCCTATCAACAAAACCTAGAGAACAATATTTTCCTTTACCTCTATAAAAATTATTACATTCTATTTGCATGAAAAATTATATATAAATTATGAATCATTATTTAATACCAAACTAATTTTACAAAATTATTTTTTATCTTATTTTCATTTGCCTTGTTTATTACTTGTACAATTTTTATTAAGAGAGCTCTACTGAAGTCAAACAGCAAGTTTTAAATTTATATTAGTTCAAAAGATTAGTTTTGCATGTTGACACGGTTCATTGTTCGCAAATTTTGTTCATTGACACGGTCCATGCCACTGATTGCTATCCTATGGTATATCATGGTTGCGATTCTGCTATTCTGTGGTATACCAAGGTTGCGATTCTGCTATTCTATGGTATATCATGGTTGCGATTCTGCTATTCTATGGTATTTCATGGTTGCGATTCTGCTATACTATGGTATTTCATGGTTGCGATTCTGCTATTCTATGGTATTTCATGGTTGCGATTCTGCTATTCTATGATATTTCATGGTTGCGATTCTGCTATTCTATGGTATATCATGGTTACGATTCTGCTATCCTATGGTATATCATGGTTGCGATTCTGCTATTCTATGGTGTACCAAGGTTGCGATTGTAGTGAATAGTTGTTGTTAATGTCTTTATTACCCATTTTATTTTTATTTCTTATTTCATATTGTAAATATAATTCTATTTCATGTAGTTTATAATTTAATCCTTTGACAATGACCAATTTTTATCTCAAGTAAGGATTTGATTTAATCAAAATTATATTATCAAAATTATATTATTTTACAATTTATTTAAAATATAAAATTGATAAGATTCCTCATAATTCAAAAAATCTGGCTTCCGAGCCCCAGTGGTATTTCAAGTATAATATCTAGATATGTCCCTAAATGAATTTCTGTTGCTTAAGCGTATTAAGTGATACACATATTTGATAAGTTTTTGCTTGATTCATACTCTTTATGTTTCTTCCATAATCCGTTCCAAAACTTATCACATTACACAAATGATAATCAACATTTCGTTCCAGATTGCAAGAGACACAAAACACCAGAGAATAAACTGATTGTGAGGAACATTATCATTATTTTTTTTCACAATTATAATGGAGTCTATTGAATTATTTTATTTTCATACCACTGTTTGTTTAAGTCCTCTTTTTATTATCTTACATCTCCATTTATCAATGACCTAATCAGGTTCAAATGTGGATCATCACAGATTTATTTTCTTATTGGAGTTTTCGTTTGAATTAAAGCCTCTTGCAGAAATTGGTTGTTTGCTTCTAAGTTATTGCATTTCTCTTTACTAAGTGTTTAGTAATCTGACAATACAGCATTTGAATATGGGGAAAGAATAATCAGATCATTTAGTTGGTGTATTTAGTTTTCAGTTTACACTAAACGAAGGAGTTCAAATCTTGGAATTAGGCATTAAAACTTGTCACGGTTCTTTGCGTGAATACATATATATAGACATTTCGATAAACATATTAATAATAATAATAATACTTTTCTATTAACATTTAAAACTCTTTAGGCCCCAGGTTTCTTTAAAAAGGCACTATTATTGTTTATGATTTCTGAAAGTTATTTAAGTTTAATATTTTTGCATTTAACCTTTTGCAATCCGTTGGTTAATATTTATAAGCTATAAAACTTATACATAATCATCGATTGTTGTTATTTTTGTTTATTTAAATTAATTTACTAATATTTCTTTTAGAATGCACATTTGCATGTTACCTTTTTTATTTTTTAATTAATTTTGTCTTAAGTATATACTTATATATTCTTATAAATACTATTTTTCTTAAATTTAAAATTTAAACTTTACATTTAAAAAAGAATTACTGAACTCATTTCCAAAAGTTTTTTTTCAATATTGTGTAAAATATTTATTTAAATATAATTTTCATTTTTTGTTCATAATTTTTGGTTTATATATATTATTTTACAATCGTGGTTTGTAAGTAGTTTTTGAATTGAGAAGTTGTTTAGTTTTAGAAATTTTTGTTTTAATGATGTGTTGGATGCATATTATTGAGATTACAATTAATTAGTTTTTTATTTTGTATTGTTTGTTTTAGTTTCGCAACAAACATAAACCCAGCCCGCCGTTATTGGCAAAGTCTAAAATTTCTCAGTCAGACGAAGAACCAGTTTAGAATCTCAAATTCTTTTCTTTGGTTATTTTATTTCAGTATAATAGAAAATTGTATCGTTTTTGGATGTGTTGATTTTTATATTGTTTTTTAATGTTTTATTGTATTGTCTATTGGGCTTGAATTTCTTTATTTCTGTATTTAATTCTTTTCTTTCTATATTCTCAGTTCGTTCTTTTGATTTATTCTGAATTGTAGCAACTTAAATGAATTTTTGTTACATTGTAATTTTGTGGAGAAAACTTTACTTTTTTTACAACAAATTTATTTTATTGTATTTGATTTGTTTTGATTTCATTGATTTATTTCATTATATTACAGGGTTATTCCCTATTATAAAGCGACTATTCATAATTATAAATCATTCAATATTCTAAATCATTTATTCAAAATTATAAATTAATTATTCAAAATTATAAATTAATCAAAATAAAATAAATTATTCTTATTATTTATTTTAAAAATTAATTTTGTCCCAGAAGAAACATAAGAAAGCTACGACGACAGTGTATAACTTTTAAATATTAATAGCAAACAAATAACCACATAATCATGTCACAGATTGCATTTGTAAATTGAGGGTCGTGGCAATAAATGATGCTGTTTGGTTCGCGTCTTTCAACCGTTTAATTGTTGTTATGGCTTCGTTGGTGATTACCTGGCGTTGTTTACGCTTAGACTTGGTTGTATTGTTGTTATTTGCATCAGGATTGGACTAGTTCATCATGAATTTTAAATCGTTTCCTTTTATTATTTTTAAAATGATCCAAAACAATTAATTAATTCTAAAATCATTTTGATTAATTTAGAATAATTAATTTATAATTTTGAATAATTAAGAATAGTCGCTTTATAATAGGAATAACCCTGTAATTATATTTATTATATTGTGTAAAATATTTTCCTTACTCAGTTGGTAGATTTTTAACAGTCAATTGAAAAATATCTGAATGATGCAAATGCTGCTTACAGATAATGTTGAAATTCGAATATTCACACATTTTTAATTCTTTTCGGTATTTATTTGCACTATATAATAACTTTATAACGAATTGTTAGTTAATGTTTTATATAAATATTATTGATTCTAGAACAATTATAAGCAGTAAAAATGAATTAATCAATTAAATGTTTTCATAATTAATTGGTATTAGCTGGGCTATTTGGAAGATAAAAAAATATTACAAACTACCCCGTGCAATGATGTTAAACTAACACAGAAAAAGATAATTACATGAAAATTTCTTTATTTTCTTCATTTCTGTATAAAAATCACAATCCCACCTTACCTCACCCTATTC
Organism: Schmidtea polychroa; assembly: GCA_959609185.1. NCBI lineage: Eukaryota > Metazoa > Platyhelminthes > Tricladida > Dugesiidae > Schmidtea > Schmidtea polychroa. The sequence goes on from CAUHTR010007334.1 coordinate 182,914, forward strand.
AGCCATACAATACCACGTCCAGATATGCCCTACCGAGAGAATGAAATGATAAAAAGAGAAAAAGGAAATTAATAATAAGTGTTCTAAAAAGCGAAATTTCATGTTATTTTCTTTGATAAAAATTTTGATATTTTTTTCTTATTAGTATAGTAAACAGAATGAATCAGAAGTTCATTCTGTCTTCTACGTTTTTACCTTGAAAAATTGAAGGTATTTATCTACGTTTTACCCATAATTTGAAGTTTATAAATCGGGACATACAAATACATACTTTATACAGGAAATAAGCATGGAAATTTATTTATTATTAGATCTGACATCAAAAAAATGAACAAACAATGCAAATATATATGAAAAATAAATAGATTTAAGGGAATATGGTGTTTAACACACAAACTCTATGTACAATAGAGCAAGTTTGAATACTATAAAACAGTATATATCTTACCGTTAAAGTATGGAATGCGTTATTTCATAGAATACCTAGTTATTCCATGAAATAACTGATTGTGTCTGTTAAAGTGTAAAACTCTCTTGTATTTCATGGTTTAACTAGTTACTTCATAGAATAACGATCTGCAGCCCGTTAAAGTGTAAAATGTTCCAAGAGAAATATAAAAGTCTAAAAAATGTTTAGAAATTCAAGCGAAAAAGATAAAATTAATGTAGGATAAATCTCATTGTGAAGCCTCTGTTGGGTTTACCGTCCGTATCCCAGTGCCTGAAGTTGACAGAGGAAAAATTGATGCCAAATCTATTTTAGCTATTATCATAAGAAGAAGGATTTTTCCAATTGAGCACAAGAAACGGCCGCATAAAACAATTATATTCCCGATCCCAGTTCAGTGTCTGCGAACAAAAATTAATTAAAATTGAAGAAGTACCAGATGTAAAAATATCGCTCCATTCGGTTGCTACAGCTCAAAGTTTAGGTACTGGTCAGGGATTTAAAAAATGTTCGTCTAAAACCCAGTGTGTCAACAAAAAATGTTTTTGTTTTAGAAATAAATTTCTTTGTAATTCCAAGTGTCATTTTAATAATCCTTGTTGTAACAAATGATTTTAGTAGTACGTTTTCATAAATACCATTTATACGCTGCATAAATTAAATAAATTGCTTCTTTTACATTTTAATTGTCTCTCATTAGTTAATTTATAGAATATCTAGTTATTTCATAGNTAATAAATTCAATGGAAAAAATAATCAGTGGTGAAATTGAAAGAAATAAAAGTTCTTATAATAATATTATTATTATTATTTTAATTGTGATTTTACTAATTCTATTTATAATCTAAAGAAAGGTAAGAAATGTATCCCATGCGTAAAAAAACAATAAAGATACTACGCTCATATTATATTGTTTCAAACAATTAATATTTACTTGGTAAACGTTTTTAATAATCCAAATATGTATGAAGTTGGTTTCTATTGACATTTTGACAATAGAGTTGTTTTTTTGTTTGCATCACAACAAAACAGTTTTTCTTAACCAGTTCCATTATTTTTGATAGCATGTATCATTATTTTAACTTTTTCTCTTTCCCAAGAAATGCATGCATTTCCCAATAGTAGAGATAAGTCTACCATTCATGGGGATATATATTCAGTAGACGAGTTGAATGGATATTTGTAAAATATTCCGATTAAAATGTCGATGGAATTTACAAGAAATAAAGAACCAATTTCTGAAGACGATCTACAACGAAAAATTAGTGAATTGCCATCGGACTTACAGGTCTGTCATTAAATGTATTGCGTAAGTTTTCATTATTTATTAAAGGCGGAATTTTTAAAAGCGACAGATGTGTTAATTCAAAGAGAATCGGAAATCTTTCTAGAAATGATTAAAGAATCTCGAAACGAAATTAATGGTATATTGCAAGGTTTACGCAGTGAGTCGTCTGGAGTTCGATTGAACACTGGCAGAACTGGTTCATTGGCAATGATTGGAGTTTTCTATTTTTAATTTTAAATTTAGAAAAATTCAACGAAAACAATGTAAATCCCTCTAAAACAGCCAGCAGCAAATTGTTGGAATTCGTTGAAAAAAGAGAAAAGACAAAAAAGATTTCAAAAATCAACTATGCTTTTGATAAAGATCATGAAGCGGTTGACAATTATTTGAAAGCCGTCGGAAGGCACAAAGGAAATGAAAATGATAATGTTGCGGTGGATAATGTTCCAAGTTATGCTAGACCCGCGAGTTCTGGCTCGAAAGGGTAATTAAATAGTATATTTTTATAAATACGTAAATTCATTTTTTAATAATATATATATAGGTTTTCGGAAATTTTTTAGAGTGAAATCGTGTTGTGGGATACCGTGTTGTAGGAGGGATACCTGAATATATATATATATATATATATATATATATATATATATATATATATATATATATGTTACAGTTAAAGTATACATTTTCAGTTAGTGCACACACTATCTAGTTTATGTGTGCTTCCAATAGTTGTTTCAGTGAAAGTATACATTATTTTAAATAGTGCACACTTTATCTAGTTAATGTATTTATTGAATAATGGGTGTATTTGTGTTTAAACATGTGTCTCAAACATTTTAACTTTTTTTTCTGAATTAGTGAGGGAGGGGTATGATTCTAATATAAATGATATTTAGTAAGATGAAAATATTTACATTTAACAATCTAGGCGCTTTACAAATATGACAGAAAAAGCTGAACAGTTGACTGGAATAAGTTGAGTAGAATTATTGTATTCGGTATAGGTTGTTATCTAATTGGTCAGTATTTTTATGTATTTTTGGTCAGTATTTTAAATTAAATCTCATTAAATTATATAAATAATCGATCAGTATTTTAAATAAAAAATCATTAATTAAAATTAAGTATAAGTATGTATTAACTTATGTATCAGTTTTTACTTTTAATAAAACAAATTATGAATTATAAAGAAACATAAAAAATGGGATAAAAAGCCAATAATTTTTTCTACTATTATCACCGATTGCCTTTTAATCTTTAAGGTCTTGATTGAAAACCCCATGAAAGGGCGTAAAATGTTCGCTTAGCTTTATCCACTGCTGCCCTTCTTCCTTACGTAATTTGTATAATTCAATTTTTCATTGTCGGTTTCCTGTCATTTTGCCCTGATTAATGTAAAACATAGTGCAATAAGTTTGTCTGATTCACATACGTTACTTGTAAAGTTAATTATAAATAAAATAAAAAAATTATAAAAGTGTATGTTTTACCAAAAAAATGCAAAATGTTACTGACCTTTAATTATTAATACTTACCGAGATATTATTTTCTACTGATAAATTATTTAAAATAATATTGGCCGTTTATTATTAAAAATACTGATCAAATAAATAGATGTGTTTCAGTATATACGTTATGGAGAAAGGATTTGTTCCAGAAAATAGGAGGCGCATAATTCTATTGAACTTAATTACAGTTTATAAAAATTCTTTGCATCCTGTTGCATATTTTTATGGTTGACAAAATCAAACAACCCACCATTCATTTTTTGTTTCAGCTATGATCTGTTTTTTAGATATTTTGTTTATTTTTATTATGATTATATGTCAAAAGTTTTCCTAATTGATTCTTTGACACTTTGATAAAGACAGTGTGGAAAGTTTGTGTTTCATTGAAAAATAACTTTTTAGCATCATAAATGAAAACCAATCTTGCAGTTTGTCTTAAAGACTTGTATTTGCATATTCGTTGGTTTATCAGGTAAATAATAGGCATCAACCAATTCTACTATTTTTATTTTTATTATATTATTGTTCAGAATGGAAATAAGTTGCAGTTAGGATACAAAATAAGTACAGTTCAAATATGTACTGTTAAAGGAATTAATAAAAAATTTTAATTAAAATCAATTAAAAATGAAAACAAGAATTATTTACTCAGTGACATTTGATTAAGTGGGATTGTACAGGTTTGGCTTAAAAGTTTCTACTGAAGAATAAACCTATCCAAAATGAAATATATGAATTCGTAGTTATTTAAAATTTTAACGTGAATTCTACAATAGTTCTATTATTTAAATATATATATACAGTGGTGTACCAAGGATTTCTGGGGCCCTTGTGCAGATTTTGGGACGCACAAAATATTTGTCGAACGAAGTGATCCGAGGAACCAAACCATAGGCAGGCTTGGGGGAAGGTGATTAGCAACTCTCTGAGTAAATTTGCGCATTTTAAAACAGAAATAGTAGCGTTATACAATTATTGTAAATTGATATACAATAAGCAATATTATTTTTATCCTTTTTACCGCATAGTAAATATCAACAAAACTCTATGACCTCTGCCATGATGTCGTTATACCGCCATTTTGAATCGAGTAGGCAAGTAAATTGGATTTGACGTTTTATTAATAAAAAAGTCCTCATCACATAAAAAAAACCAACGTCAAGTAAAGCAAATAATTTAATAGATGAATGGGTGTGACATATGTGGTTTACAACTATATCCAATATAGATTCCTAATAATATTAAATGTATAAACCGTCCAAACTGTGGTTGCTGTCTTAATAAAAACAAAACAAACGCCAAAGCAATGCTTGGTTTGATGACAATCGGGGAATTTATAATGCTCGAACGTATAAATTTTACTAATTTTTCGTCCTGGGCCCTTGTGCCGTGCATAACCTGCACAACCTATTGCTAATATATATTAATGATGAAATTATTAAGAAAAAGACAATTATTTATTTACAAAATCATCTAAAGTTTTTTGTAGAGTTTTCTTTTAAATGAATTTCTGTAAATCATCTTTGACTTCTTTTAAATATTTGGTTATTTTTTGAGTAGAGCTGTTTGAAGAACTTGCTTTGATGACAATTTAAATTGCATGGAATAAATTGCTTGGACTTATGTTGTAACTGTCATTAACCTGACCATCTTCAGCACAAAGTACAATATGGAATCTGAATCTACGTTGACAATTTCCCATTTATGAATTTTGATAAATTCTAAACATAGATAATTATAAAGTATTTAATTTGTATGAAATTAAAAATTGTTTGAATCCTCCATTAATGTTTATCGTGTTTCTTGTCAGTATCCGTACTGAAAATGGAGTTTTCACGAGAGAATATTTCAAAAATGGTTTATTGTAATTGGAATAAAAAAACAATCAATTAACAAAATTCATAAAGAAATCAACTGCACCGTCAGTGAACGTATGGTTTGCTTCTATCTCCAGCAAGACAATGCGAGGCCCCATGCGGCTATCATAACACAGTAGAAAATTAAACAGCTTCGTCTGAACGTTCTCGAACATTCACAATACTCGCCAGATTTGGCCCTCTTTGATTTTCACCTCTTCAGACCAATAAAATTTACATTACACGGAAAAGATGAATCCTGTTCTGCTGATGTTGTTCAAGACATCCAACAATGGTCAGTTTTGAAACCGCACAATACTTCGACAAATGCATCAACAAGCTACCCGGAAGATGGCAACGATACATTTATCACAAACGTGAATATTTTGAAAACTTGTCTGAGGATGATAATTAGACAACTTATTATTGTTGAAATTTCGTCAGAAACTTTTGAGTCAAACCTGTGCACAATATTTTTTATTAAAAACGCAATATTTTTAAACCAGAACAGATACCCGATAATTATAAATTAAATAGTAATAAACTTTTTTACTTTTTAAAATTTAGACCGGAATAATTAAAACAAAACTTAAATTCTTTAGAAAAATTTTCCTTCTTATCATACTAACCATTTTATCCATTCTAACTATGAATAACAATTTAAAATGAATGTCTGAAATTTCTTTCGGAATAAAAAATTAAAGTAAAATATGAAAAAAATTGATTTATATCTATTTCTATTTTCACAATAATAACATTTGTACAAGAAAGTTAAAGTTTAAAAATGGTCGCAAAAAATTATTGATTGGGATGCGAGTTGGACATAGCTGATCCTATTTATATTGCATTATCAATTACTAAATTTGCTATTTTTTATATTACTGTTTGAGTTTTATTTTTATAGTACAACTAGCTGGGGTACCCGGCGTTGTACGATTTAAAAATTAGTAAACAGATTCAAAATAAAGAAATTTATTTTAATTCATTCATTTAAAAAAGTAATTTAAAAATACATAAAAATTTAATTAAACAAAAGTACATGTAATTTATATATATTTTTTATATATCATTTATGATAAAGCTTGTCGATAGAAAATTGAATTTCATCTATATATTATATCAAGGGTGGACACGCATGAGTTCAATGAGAGACATTTTCCGAAAATTTATTTTTTAAAGAGCCATTTACAATGGAAATAGGCGCCATGTGAGTTACATATTATTCACATATAAGCATGGCAAGGTAGTGTGGCCTCACAAAAACTTCACCAATTTCTGAGGCTGCAGTTAATATGTTAAACAGTAAATGGGCAGTCATTTTGATGCGTTATAGCTAGTGAATAATAATATATTAATCTAAAAATTAATCTAATTAATAATATATCAAGTAAACTATAATAAAACATGGAGAATGAAAGAAAATAGAATGTAATATTTAAAATTAAATTTACTGTTGTATATATTCTAGAAGTACTGGTTTAGTTGTTATTTTGGATTCACTTAGTATTGACAGCAATGCCTTTTTATGAAAAATAACATCCAATAGACGCAATACGCACGTGTCATTACGCGCCACTGACAACAAACTAAATTACTAAATATGTATTTGAATAATTCTATCATTTTTTAGGTTTAAAACTTTAAACTTCAAACATATTCATGTCATATGATATTAATAGCTAATGAAATGTACATTACAAAAAAGACAACTAATTTCGGCTAATATATAATTCATTTTCATAATTTATTTTTTACAGGTCATTTGTTGAGTTAATTGTAAGATTCAGGTTGATTAGAATTGTTGTTAAACAACTGTATGTAACAATAGGATATAATTTTGGATCATGCCGCCTCCCTCTCCAAGTTGTAAGTAGGTTGATTATTTGACGAAACTATAAGTAATACCATCATTCAATTCATGCATTAATTTTTCCACTAAAAGTTTATGCTCTCTTATCATTAAATCTATCAAATGAGAATTTTTATATCAGAAATATCATTCTTTTTCTATACATGATTTTCATTTAACAATTTAAATGTAATTTCTATGCGACTGGATTATCACATAATTTCCTTCTTTATTGTTTGTATTTTAATTTCTTTCAAAACTCTTTTTACTGTTATTGTTAAACATTAAAGATTTCATCCAGCCTTTAGTTTATTATTATTTGGACACCTCCAATTAGAGACTACCTATGATTCTTTTTATGCTGAAATTTACTTTTAATCAATTTTTAAACATTTAGAATCTATTAAAAGTATACTTTTATATTTATACTGCTTAAGGTTCCCTCAAATACGTAAAATTATTTTAGCCAATTGTCATATGTTTGTTTGTTTTTTGTACTTTATCCTACCCCTCTGGTTTTTCCGAGATAAAGGAAATTATTTATTTACACTGATCAAGTTAAAGTCCTTGAACAATTGACAACAAAAAATTAGTATATAAGGTGGAGGTCATTAATTGCAATTTCAATTATGGAATGTTTTTACAATTAAAAATAAGAAATGGATTGATTAAAAAAGTATAGAAAAAACGTGAATTAGAAAAATTAGTTCAATTAAACAATAATTAAACTAAAATTTTAGAAAATGTATTTTAGTGTGTTTTGTAAAGAAAAAGAAAAATATTAAGATTAAAAAATAATTTACTCAAAATAAAAACTGTAAATTCATTTTTGAATTTAGAGATCATATAAAAATTTAATTATTTTTGCATAACTTAGCTAATGTTTATTTTGTTCATTCTGTGTTGATTTATACTAGGCCTGTTGCAACTGTATTTGTAACTAACTGAATTTTAATAATAAGTTTCTATGTATCTGTCATTCGTTTATTTTTATATCATCAATAATATAAATATTATATACCAAGGGTGGGCACGCATGAGTTCAATGAGAGACATTTTCCGAAAATTTATTTTTTAAAGAGCCACCATAGTGAACTACATATTTTTTTTTTATTTCATTAATTTGATTAAAAAAGACTTAAACGCTATTAAAAACAATTATTTCAAAATTTAAGTAACAAACATAAAATATAATAAAAATCCATTAATAAAAAGTAAAAATTTCTTGAATTAACGAAGACTTTTGGTCAAATCTTTGAAATTTGGTGTATACTTTGTTAAAGCTGTTCGCAGCAATTCTGTAAGATGCTGATTGGTCAACTGTGAACGATATTTCGACTTCACGAACTTCATTGTGGAGTACAAAGATTCACAACAATATGTTGTACCAAAAATTGAAATTAGACGGCAAGCAGCTTGTTTTAAGTGTGGATATTTTGCCTCTGGTACGAGTTTCCAAAATTCAATTATAGAAGTAACTTTATGGTGCATTTGCAAAGCCTGGTCCTCTTTCATATCTAATAACTCCAATTCCCCAACCGCTTTTTTTAACAAGTATTACTTCAGAAATTGGAAATCCATCTTCAATAATATCACAAATAAATGGGTTCACAAAAAATGCAAATGTAGATTTAAAACTTTTCAAATCTTCAAACCTACATTTGAAATCCGCTTGCAATTCTTCCAATTTTTCACTGTATTCGTTTACTTTTTCTTCTGTGGTATCAATTTTATTAGCTTTTATTCGTGGAAAATGATTAAATATTTTCGACCTAAGATCGTTCACAAAAAGCCGAAGTTTAGCTTCAAAACTAAATAACGTTTGTGACAAATCAATAATTATCTTTTCTTTTCCTTGTAAAGCCAAATTTAATATTTGCAAATGTTCCATAATGTCTGTAAGGAACATTAAGTCAGAAAGCCAAGTTTCATTTTCTAATTCTGGGTATGCTATTCCTTTTTCTTTGGTAAATATTATGATAGGATTTAGGAGTTCCACAAAACGGTCCAAAACATTGTAAGTTGACAGCCATCTAACAATACACCATAAGGAGACATCATTGGGCAATTCATCTGTTTCATCATTTAATCTTAATTCTTCTAAAAAGTTTTTAAATTGACGATGTGTTTTGGCATTTGTTCTAATTAAATTCACAATCTTCAAAACAATCTTCCACACATTTTCGTATTTAAAGTACTTCGCTATGAGATGCTCGCGATGAATTATGCATTGAAGAGATAAGAAATGAGGAATATTTGGATCTCTGTTTAAAAGACCAATGAGACCTTGATTTTTCCCCATCATTGCAGGCGCTCCGTCTGTCGCAACACTTACAAGTTTATCACGCGCCAATTCAAACTTGTCCATCACTACATCAAGCGCAGTTTTGACATCGATACCGCGAGTTGTTTCTTTAAGAGCTACTAGGTCTAAAATTTCTTCCTTTACTTTTACGTCAGAAGATACAAAGCGGACAAAAACGGCTAATTGTGGAACATCCTGAATGTCAGTAGACTTGTCGAGAGCTAAACTGAATGCTGTACAATTTTTTAAATCACACATCAAATTATTTTCAACATTTTCGCTAATTTGGCCAATTCGACGCGCAGTTGTACGACGTGACATAGGAATACGTGAGATCAATTTATGTAGTTTTGAGTTATCCGGATCCAAAACTTTAATCACTTCTTCCAAGTTTCTCTTAATAAATTCACCTTCTCCATATGTACGTTTAGCACGAGCTATATTCCAAGCTATCAAAAAACTAGCTTCGTTGGCACTGTCATCTTCTCGACTAAAAGAAGACATTAGTCCTTGTTGGTTTTGAAGCCCTGATTGCAATGACTTAAGTTTTTCTGTTCGCAATTTTGAATTGAGTGGATATTGAATTGATAAGTGTGGATGACTTACTTCATAGTGTCGACGTAAATTGGTTACTTTGTAGTTGGAAATTGTAACTTTACAAATAAGACACAACGATTTACCATTATTGTCAATAAAAAAAAACTTTTCTGTCCATTCTTCTTGAAAAGTTCTATTTTCTTGTTTGTATTTTCGTTTTTTGATGTTTTCTGAGGTCATTGTAATAATAAATTTGAATAACTTATATTACTGAAATTTAAACAAAATAATAAAAAGACATAAATTTAATTTTAATTAATTTAAAATTTTAAAATGCTTCATAAAAAATCTTCTTACCAAATTTTTCAAAAAACACGAATAGAAAACTATACTAAAATATACAAACGACCGCAATATTGTACAAACAAAAATACTAACTAATCAAAATTCACTAAATTTCACTAAATTTATTTTCATTGCTTCTCTCTCGTTGTTATAACAAAGCGCCGCCTACTACAAAATAATTTTAAAAAGCAGTAAAATGTGAAAAACAATGTTTCGTTAATTTTTAACATTTATGAAAATACAATTGCAACAAAAAATTTTTTTTTAAAAATTCAGTTGAAAAAATTTCAAAATAAAAAAATCGAATTCAATTTTCAAATTCAATTATCAATGAGCCGCAGTTTACTCAACGAAGAGCCGCATTTGTCCACCGTTGTATTATATGAATAAAATCCCAAGAAAATTACGTTAACTGTATGAAAAATACAAATTTATCGTAAAAACATGTGTCGTAAAAACAAAGCGACAAATTGAAATTGTAATCCAGCAATTTTGTAGTGCATTAAATTTTGCATATACATGGTTACACTTAAATCCCGACCAGACCTGTGAAAATGGGCAAAAAAGAGAAAAAACAGTAGAGTAGGGTAACACGTGAAGTACCTTTTCATAGATCTCTGAAAGACCTTTCGAATGATACCCTTGGTTAGTGGTTTGACCTTATATAACCTTTGGAAATTCAAATTTTAAAATATGATGAGTCACCCGATGAGTCATTAAAAATTTTAAATTAAAAAAAATTTTTAAAAAACATAGGCTATGACCTGTCCCGAGTCAAATGAAGGTCACGTGCAACGATGCGAAATTCTATGGGTAACAATCAAACAAACTTTCATCTTTATATATTAGATGACAATTACTGAATTTGCAATTCTTTTAAGAAAACAATTTATGGGTCTGATCATTCTGTATTTTTATTTATGTGCTTTTTATTATTATTGACATAATTTCTAAACCTGGCGCCTCATGCTCTTAAAAGCATTTTACTGACATTAAATGTGTCATTATGATTTGACATCTGTGTATAATTTTCTAAATTTGATCAGTCATGTATCTTTTTTTCATTTTTAAGCTGATTAACAAAATTAAAAGTAGGACGTGGGTTTTGGGTGCAAAAAATAAAAATATTAAAACATATAAAAATTGATTATTTTACTTATTTTTCAATCCCTTACAATGGATATTTCGAGTTGACCGAGCTTACAATGAATGAATATGATATACTCGAATTTATACTAGAAGAGGGGTTGATACGGCGTGTAAGTTACTGTGACGTTTGTGGAAGAAACAGGAACTTAGAATGTGGTAAAATTCAACACGAAATAAATGGGAGATGGCGCTGTAGTAGTAGAAATTGCCGCTCATTTGAATTTATTTTTAAGAATAGTATTTTTGAAGGAAATCACATACCATTAAGCAAATGCCTATGTATTTAAAGACTATGCTATTGCCAATTGCATAGATATCATTGCAAGTACGGCACGGTGAAGAGAGAGTGAATAACTTTATTAACAAGTTTCTCTTATGTATGGATACAGTTGATGTAACTGATCTGCTTGAAAAATTTGTGGACCAGGTGAGATTGCTGAAATTTATGAAACTTATGTGGTGTCAAGACGAGATGGAAGAGAGAGGATTCTAGCAGGGGAAAATATTGGATTGCAGGCGCACAAAACAAGTTAGGTGCATGTTTGTAACTAATAAAAGTCGTGCAACATGTTTGGAATTTATCCAAGAAAATGTCTTAACTGCATCGAAAATCATGACTAACAAGTGGCGAGGTTATACAGGACATAGTGATTATAGCTATATACATTATACCATAAATTATTCAGTTGCCTTCGTCGATTATCTACAGACTCATATTCATACTCAAAGTATTGAAAGATTTTGGCGAACAGTAAAAAGTATTCTCCCTTATTGCTTTTAATGTTTATGGAAAGATTTGCACTGTATTTAAGAGTAAATAAACTCGAATAACTTTTTTTTTTAATTCTTTTGCCCCCAAAACCCGGCTCCTACCAAAATTATCTTGTTATTACATGTGATAAAATGAAATTTCAATAAATTATTTTGGTAATAAATGATGTAGCTTTTATTTCATGAAGTCAGACAATGAAATGTAATATATAGATATTTACAGTGGTTTATTTATTTTTACAAATTCAATTCAATCTATTTCTTATTTATTTAAATAAAATATGCACTTTTAACGTATATCAATTGTCTAAGATAATTATCAAAATATTATCATTAAAATGTTTTGATCATTTATATACAAAATTATATTGTCATCAAGATAAATTGTCAACAAAAAACTGTCAAATAAATGAAATGTTACAATTAGGAATTGACTTTAAACAGTGAAGTTTTATTGACACAAGGAAATCACAACGTTTTTTAAATTCTATTTTTATCACAAAATCTGCATATTAAAACAAATTTAATTATGCAATTACATCTCCGCGTGATTTTCATCTTCGTTCTCGATAAAACTGGTTTCAAAATCATCAAGATAACGAGGTCTTTTCTTCCTGCCTCTACGTTCATCTCGGCGAAGTGAGTTGAGTATAGGATTGTCTACGTCTGTTAATCCATCATTGTCGTTGTTCTCCACTGACGCTTCGTTGACAGCCGGTCGTATGTCGGAATAGTGTCGCGGAATCCCGTTGATGTCGAAATTAGTCGATGAATTTACCTTCGTTACAATCCCTTCACCCCATGTCGATGTGCACTTCGCATTTGGTGGTTTAACGTAAACTGCATCGCCAACTTTGTGTCTTCTCTTCTGTATAACAAGGGCCAACTCCTTTCCAGCAATATGAAAACACTGATGAAGTCGGCGGCGTTCCGCACTTTTCATTGGTGCTAGGTAATACCAATATACCATTTCCAATATTCCCTTGTTGGTTCTTGCTGCCATGCGTTTAATTGTACGATGGTTCCGTTCTATTATGCCGTTTCCTGACGGCCAATAAGCACATCGAAACAAACATTTCACACCCCATTTGCGACACAGTATTTTCATTTGTGTCGACCGAAATGATGTCGCATTATCAATCAACAGCTCATCAGGGGAACCTCGTTCTCTAAAGATCTGTTCAAGATTCCGTGTAATGGTCTCCGCTATCAATGACTGTCTATGACGCGCTACTCCTTTGGCATTTCCTGACTCTGAATTCCTGGTACGCTCCTTTGCAATGTGGCCCTCTTCTGCACATAGCCAACATTTCTTTCCTTGTTTCTTGAAACAACGTTCTTTTAGATGGCCATTCTTTCCGCAATACGAGCATTTCTTTTTCTTGTCTTGTTTTCCCACGACAGCCGAACACAGTTCCATATTGTCACAGTTAACTAAGACACGAGACTGTTTCAAGACCTCAACAAGAGACATCTGCTGAATATTGGCATTGGATCGTAACTGTTGTGACGACACTGCTGGCAAACCCATTATGAATGCGCTTTTAATTATCATTTCGTTATCTATCTTGGCCAGAGATGCTAAGTTTTTGAGATCATTCAAATAGACATCTACTGGCTCATTGCACCACCTTCGTTCACGGAACATATTGGAACATATCGATCGAATAGACATCAATTAAGGCATGTTCGATCTTCAATGCGTTGCCTTTGTCTTCTGTGCTCAAATGCTGATACACTGAAAAAGCTTGTCCATCTAGATATAAAGGAATAATTGATTCCAACTCCACGATTCTTTGAATTTTTGCCACTAGCTTGACTTTCTGAATCCACTGTTGAACGTCACCTTCTCCATTAAAAATAGGTATCATCTTGTCCATGATATAGCCGCGATAGCTTGAAGTTTTATTGACACAAGGAAATCACAACGTTTTTTAAATTCTATTTTTATCACAAAATCTGCATATTAAAACAAATTTAATTATGCAATTACAAACAGTAATTGTCAAATGTATCAACAAATCTTTTCATTGGCAATATATGTTCATAAAATAATATCTGTGCAAAATCCTACAAATCTGGTAAATACCACATTGATCATTTCATCTTCTAAATCAGTTTCATCTTGTAATGTTTCCATTATCTATCAGTAACAAGTGCAAATCAATTGTTTGTACTAATCACAAAAGTGATACTGAAGAAAATTGACTGTTTCTTGTTAGAACATTTAGATTATTTTTGTGTTTACCTTGCCTTTTGTTTATATAATAAATTAAAAAGATTCACTACTATTATATGTGCAGGTGAACTACAAATTGCATTCACTTGGCCAGCTAAAGATACATCAGGTACCCTTTCTTATGTGAGCTTAATAGTCAAACTACAAACTTCTTTACTAATTAATAAGTAGACTGGGATAGGATTTTTCTCAAACTTTAAGAACGTAATTGGATTTCATAATATTGTGACTACAATTTCTAAAGCATTGGCCAAATTCTGGTTTATGATGAGATTTTTATTTTAATTTTTAATTTTTAATGAGATCTTTTAATTCGTTAATTCGTTTAAATTTAGAGTTCGACCTGGGACAGCTTACAAATTACGACTGGATGATGCTCGTCCATATAAATATTCTGAAACTACGGAAAATGAAATTAGTAACTCAGTTATCAGTATCAAGAATAATTTTTCCAGTGACAAAGTAAACAAAAATTAATGTTTATTATTATTATTATTATTATTACTATTATTATTATTATTATTATTATTATTATTATTATTATTATTATTATTATTATTACTATTATTATTATTATTATTATTATTATTATTATTATTATTATTATTATTATTATTATTATTATTATTATTATTATATTATTATTATTATTATATTATTATTATTAATATTATTATTATTAATATTATTATTATTATTATTATTATTATTATTATTATTATTATTATTATTATTATTATTATTATTATTATTATTATTATTATTATTATTATTATTATTATTATTATTATTATTATTATTATTATTAATATATTATTATTAATTTATTATCATGATTAAAACGATTTTGTAATCATGAAAATAGGAAGAAGAACTTATAAATAAACTTAAAGAACAAGATACTCAAGCTACTACAGAAAGAGATAGACAGATGAAATTAATTGAAAAAAGGAAAGCTGAAAGACAAAATAAAACTGTCGTCGGTGACAGTGGAGTCGCAGCTACTCTCATAAATCAAAGTCGTGGAGTTGATGAAAAGTAAATAAAAGTTCTTATTTTCCATGTAAAGTAAAATAAAAGTAAAATAAAATTACAAACATTAAATTAATTCATTATATGATTAATAAAATATTATAACTATTACCCAATTTTGCGTCTTAAATATAAAATTATATATAAATAAGGTGACCATTTGTAAGCGTTTGCCGCGTACAGTAAGCGTTTTCAACCCACTGTATGCGTATGAAAAGTGTACGCGAAATGTACACGTTTTCAAAAAATAAACAAATTTTAAATTAGTTAGCAGACATTTTTGGTTTATGTGTCCTAAAATAAAAATAAATTACAATCTCAGCATTGACAAATGTCCAAAAGTTTTAAATTTGTTTTTCAATGATGAAATTAGTGAAATGTTATTGTTATTTATCCACAGTAAATCTACAGTTTTTCACAGCACTGTTAAAAAATTGAAAAGGACGATATTTTTGCTGCTGAAGTTGCTATAATTTTAAAAGATTTAAAAGAACAAATTGAAACCAGAAAAGACAAACAGTTTCTTCCTATTATGGTTACCAAACTATTAAAAAACACTGAAAAATCAAATAATGATATTAAGAAAAGGTTTATGAAGGAAGTTGACAGTTTTTATCGTATTTGTTCGGAATACTTAGAAGAATGGACTCAACATTTTGAAGTGTATATATTTGCATGGTCATTACTTCATGAAAATGTAAAATGGGAACAAGTTACTGACACAATTTTATATTTGAAAAATTTAGTTCAATTTGAAATCGACGACAATGAATTATTTGATGAAGTTCATAGAGTGAATTTGTATTGTAGTACAATTTGTACAGAAGAAAAGTTTGTAGAATGACACTTAAAAGCAATCGAACCAGACAAACGTTGGGTTGAAATTTTTTCTCACTTTACAAAATACCATATTCAATTCCTAAATATTTTAAAAATGGTTGAAGCAGCTTTTTGTTTGCCAGGTATAAATGCTTCAGTGGAGATAGTGTTTTCAATTGCCAATGACATTTGGACTGACGATAAATCGCGATTATCTGTGAATGCATTGTCTGCAATATTAAAAGTCAAATTTAATTTACGAAATGTAAACTGTACTGAATTTACCGATATATTAGAAAAAGATGAAACAATCTTGAAAAAAATTCATTCCGTCGAATAATACAAAAAATAAATAATAATATTATATGTATTTGAAGTGTGATTTAAATCAGTATTTTATTGAAATAAAATAACTTTTTTTGTTTATTTGGTAAAAATTAAAGTTCATTTTTATAATGTATGCGTTTAGAAAAAAATATAAATGGTCACCTTAATATAAGCAAACCCGGCTTGAAGTGTGTTCTAAGTTTGTACTGCACACAGGTAAAACAATTATATGAAATTTAATTTTAACGAAATTTGAAATTTATTTTGGCAGTTAATTTTCATTTTCAAACTTTGGCCAAAAAGTGAATTTGAATTATAATAAGAAAAAAATTAGAAATTAATTATTGAAAATTATTTGTGGTAATGTGTATAAGAAACGGAAATTGTTTGGTTGGTATAACAAATAAAATCGAGAAAATAGGCTGAAAGAGCAATTTAAGAAAATGAGGACAATTCGGATACGGCGGTTGAAAAAATGAATACATATAAGCGTGAGTACAATAAAGATATTGAGAGGTTTATATATATGAACCAATCTGATGCAGTGTTTTCAACCTTTATAATGTTGTTCAAAATACACATTTTGTAAATTTATTTGTTAATTAAAGAATTTTGGAAAAGTAATTTATTTGTTTTTATTTATTATATCGGATGGCTATCAAATTGTTTTGTCATAGAAATAATATCGTATTTTCATACATTCATATATTCATTTTCTAAGTCACATTTGGACTCAGATTCTATGTGAGGGTCGCCCCATTTTTTTGATTTAGCACTATCATATAACGTATTTAAAGTGTTGTCTGCTATCTTTTGAAAAAGTAGTCATTTTTGAGACTACGGCAACCCATGGTTTCCAATGTAGCCAGAGTGAATGCCTATAATTAGCATTTTAACCAGCTTATCATTTGGACGAGAATAATCGGCTTAGCTGCGCATTGGAGTTTATAATATAATTTAATCAAATTTTTTCGGGTCTACCTGCAAATAACCAATATTTTTCTGTTATTCACTTTATTTTCTATTATATATTATTGAGAGCTTATTTTATTTCAGGCAGTTGCAAAACAAACTAAATCAAGAAAAGGCTATTCAAGAAAGATTAGAAAAAGTACGAGGGGCTAAAGCTTCTAATCCATTGGAAGAAAGGTCCTCAACTATAATTGAAATCCATACAAACGAAAGAAATCGAAATTCATTATTTGAAGAGAGTATAAATGAGCTCAGTATTCGACCAAGAACTGGAGACAGTAAAAGTCCTATGAAAACTCCAGAAATAATTCGATTGCAAACACCGACAAAATCAGGTTGGAGTGATTCAGGATCATCTCGAGACATATCGGCCTTATTTGAAGTTAGTGAACAATATCCCCAATCAAATACAGAAGTAAAACCTCATCGGTCAAAAAAGCATAAGAAAAAGAAAGAATCGGTTGAAAAGAAACTTGATGACAAATCGGTAGAATTTATAACGATAGAAGATTGAATTTTTCGATGGTGCAAAAAGCAAAATTAATAAAATTAATAATCTGAAAACACATTTATATTAGTTGCATGAGAAAATGAATAATTTTGATAATTTTTTGAATCATTTTAGTAGAGACTATCTGTAGAGTAACTTGAAAATATACTCATATTTTGCTATTTTATTATTATCATTTTTATTATTATTATTATTATTATTATTATTATTATTATTATTATTATTATTATTATTATTATTATTATTATTATTATTATTATTATTATTATTATTATTATTATTATTATTATTATTAATATTATTATTATTATTATTATTATTATTAGCTATAACCCGTCAAAAATGTCAAATTATTATGTAGTATATAACATTTAAAAAAAATTAATAGTCAAAATTGGACAAAATTATGCATTATTCAATAGATAAAAGTCGATTTTCAGATAACATTAAAATAAAAATATCATGTTGTCGATCAAAATTAAAAGTTATAATAAAATTTTCCATTTGATAATTTTAATTAAGCGTTATTCCATAATCACTCATTCACATACATAAATAGAGAATTATATAAACATAGCAAGTTTTGTGATACAGTGCAAATCCCAATAGTAGACTAGTTTCGAGCTTTTGGCTCTCATCAGTACTATGCAGGAGACTCGAAGATTTCTCTTCGCGCCAGGTAAGTATGCAATGTTGCTGATTCAAATCCATTGTATACTTTCCCTGGTACACTGGAAATCACATCACTTGCAAATTAGCTAAATCACAGAAATAATATCTGCAAACTTGTAAACATGGCGTATGAAAAATCATATTCACTTCTGGAGACACCGTCTATACACAGAAACTGTTTACAAGTGAATCCGTAAACCTTCAGTATTTTTTAACTTGTAATGGTATAAAATTTCTTTTTTTACGAATGTCTAACATTAAAATAATATAAACAATACAAGCTTTGTGAAGGAGGAATATTTCATTTCATTTCATCAAAAATACATTTCTATACATGAGTGCAAATTAGTAATAACTAACCAATGTTGTGATAAAAAAAACCACATATAATATAAAATAATCGGTAAATTATATTATAAGACACATACAAATTCATCTATGTACTGAAAATTTAATAAAACACGGTACACTTAACCATAAATTAGGGTATAACATAAGACCTAATTAATTTATACAAAGAAAAAAAAGCACATTTAATTGATATAGACAAAAAAATAGGCGGCACTAGCAAAAATTACGGGCCTATAGAAAGGTATAGAAATAATTCTGGTGAAAAAGATAAATTATAAACAAACATACATTACACACAACAACCCTAAATTAAAAAATACACAGATGACAAGAAATATGGATGGTAATCATTTATTACGGGACTTTTTATTATAAAAATATGCAATTTGAATGTTTCTCTAGCGCAGTGCTTTCCAACCTTTTCATGCTTGTGACACACTTTTTAGACTTCCATCATTTCGCGACACAGCAAATTAGTTTTACCAGAAAACCAGACGTCATACAACTTACGCCATATGGTAAACCGTTATACAAGAGACAATGAAACATATTTAAATATAAATATCGAAATAAATGGCAGAAAAGGATAGCTTATGACTGAAATAGCTCATAGCGTATTGTATTTCAGTCCTAACAATCGTTAAAAAGTTTATAAAATTAAGGAACTCTGTGGCTTTTCATTATGTTCAACGCGACACACCTATGCAGCGCTGCCGACACACTAAAGTGTCGCGACACACCGGTTGGAAATCTCTGCTCTAGCGTATTATCACTTTCCAACTTTTCATAAGTAATAAAAGGCAAATGAAAGCAATTTAAATTATAATTTATTTTAAAAAATCCAACTTTAACTTTTTTAGAAATTTAGAAAATGATGATAGATTGTCTGAAATTATGGGAAATATAAAATTATTGATATTTAAGAAAAGAATCGAAAAATGTAATTTTCAATTGAAATATTATATTAAAGTTAATTATTTTTAGATTAATTATTTTAATTATTTTAATTATACTTATAAATTGATAAAAAAAAAGGATTGATCGAAGTCACGAAACAAAGAGAGAATTACTGCAATCACATAAAAAATTCCTGAAATTATTTTTAATTGAAAAAAAATTATTATATTTATTTACATGTATTTAAATGACAATTTAATAAATCTTACCATTTTCAAAAAATATATGATAAATGACCTGATATTCATAATAAATATAAAATATAATTACTTTTTGAATTTGTTTTAATCCTGTAATTTCTCTTTTGTTATGTTTGTAGTATTTTCTTGTTGAATTTCTTGTACGTGTTATTTTTATGTTTATGATTTTTTGTGTCTGTTTTGAGTTTGACTCGACTTGATGCAATGATGTTTGTGTTGTGTTGTCGGCCTATTTCCACAAAATCATGACTATTAAAATTTGGCCCAGCAATATTATAGTCTTTCTAAATGTCAATTTTGGTAATTACACACTTTTAGAGTCTTGATTTATTATTAGAGGTCCTATTTAATGTCTTATAAGGCTCTATCAATTGCACCTTGGTAAAATTTGATAGATGTAGCTAATGAATTTTCAACATGAAGTTTTCCTATAATACAGATGTGACTCAAAGGTTTCTGCCAAAATTTCAAAAAACAAATGAATAACAATAAGTTGTCTAATTATCAACCGCAGAAGTTTTCAAAATATTCATCATTGTAATTAGTGCATTGTTTCCATCTTCCTGGTAGCTTGATGCGTTTAAAATCTGGCCATTGTTGGATGTCGTCTACCACATCAACAGAACAGTTGTCATATTTTTCGTGAAAAAGCAGAGGGGATGTTCAGACGAAGATGTTTAAACTTCTCATGCGTGATGATAGCCAAATAGGGCCTCGATATTCGTCTTCATCGTTATACAAAAACAGCTACATTCCGTTCTGCCAATAGGACGCAGTAATATTTGACAGCGATTATCTCACTAGATGGCAGAACGTCCATCAAAATAATTCCTTTAGAGTCACTGAATAGTGTAGAATAAATTTCTTCTTCGTAAGGATGACTTTTGATTCCGTAACAGGTTGATCTTCAGCACATCACCAAGACATGTGTCATTTTTGCAGCCACTGTTCAGAAGTGACAATAAACCGATAAAATAAATAGTTTTGGGTGTACTTTTGAAGGTGTTCACACGTTGTAATTATTTTCGTCTTGGCTGCATCGGTTAGCTCACATGGGATCCATATATTACAAAATTAGCACTTTCCCAATTGAATCAATTTTCTTCTCGTGATGCATTTGTTCCTACCAATGCTCTCAGCAATTTATCTTGTTGTGACCCACAAATCTTCATTAAAAATAGCTCCTCATTCAGATCGAATGACGGCCGTCCACTGCATGGTATATATAATTAACCACAAATTCATACATTTCATTCTGGATGGCCCATGTTTCATGTCATTTGATAAATAATAAAAAATTGTCTTTGTAAACCGTTGATTTTAATTAAATCCAAATCATATAGTTATATACCATTTAAAAGTCCTCAACCTCTAAGCTAAAGTACATTTATCAAAAGACCAAAAATAAAATATTTATTTTGTGATAATTTCAAATTCAAATTTGGTATTCTGGAACGCAGTGTAAAAATATATTATTTACCTTGTTACCAACACACAATAAATATAAATAAAGAATAAGGAACACCATTACATAGGACTATCTGATTTTTTATTTGTAATAAAGTTAGAAAATTGAATTAAATAAACTCCTGAATACATAATAAAATTCAGTCATATGTATAAAATCAAGAAAAAAATCCGAACGAATTCTCGCCACTGTATGCGGCATAGAGAAATCCGTCTTCATCTCTAAAGTCTTCATATAATTGACCCATAGTCATACTGAAAAATCAAATAACAAAAATTATTCATTCAAAAGTCAACCTTGCTTGTGGAACTGATTTACCAACAAATAAAAACAGTGCTTTATCCGAAGATAAATCTATACGCTTCCTTAGAATCCACATAAATTGCGCTACGGTTATATCAGCCGGTACCAAAAATTTATGTTTATCTATTTCAATAAGTCTTGATGATGGATGTTTTTCAACAATTATCTGTGTTTAACAATGACAATTTAAAAAACAAATTCATATTTTTGTACTAATAAAAACTTTCAAATTTAAAATTTTATTAACCAGATTAAGACCAGAAGGAATTGTGAAGTAATATAAAATATCTAGGAATTAAATTGATTTTAGCAGGTAATATGTACATAGGGTAATAAATTTGTTGTGAAGAAAATTTATTACTAATTTTGGTTTACATATACAATTAATATTTTATGAAGTGACACATTTTTATGATTAATTAATCGTTAATTAATTTTTTTATTAACAAAATGAATATAAGTCTAATATTGCCTTCTAAAGTCACTTTCACTGAAATATAGTCCAATATTAAATGATAAATTGACACTTAAGTTTACAAATTAATATAACAATTTTTCAGTAAATATCAGTAAAATATATTAAGGAAATAAATTTTCTGACTAAGTTATTTCTAATTATTTCGTAAATTTCAGGTTTTTTTGTCTTCCGAAGATTTAAGACTTCATTAAGATTTCAAAAAATTGGGAAATTCTACTCTCAAATATAAAATGATTTAGAATATCAAGAAATTCAGTTAAATTAATATTCAAATATTTTAAGTGTATTATTAAAATAATTATTATTATTCTGTTTTGAATTTTTAAATTTTTTTCCACGACTGAGACAGTAAAATATCCGAATTAATAATTTTTTCGGACATCATCATTTTTCGAACACAATAAAAAAATATGTTGCATCTATTCAAATGAGTACAAATGAAATGCACAAAAAGTTGAGCGCAAACCAATTAAGTGTCGATCAATTAAGGGGTCGAAAAATAAAATTATAAAAAACAATTCAGAGACGTCTTCGACACTTCCTATAGATTTTATAAGTTTTATATATAGAACAACAGTTTAGTGTGGTGCTACGTATGAATATCGCCCAGTGAAAGCAAATTATAATTGTTTATTAATGTGAACAAATAAATGATTTTGTTGGTTGTTGAATTAAAAAGTAAATTTGAATTGTAAAAATCTATTTTGTTGAAAATAAAACTTAATTGTGATACTCATTGTTATTTCAAATAAACCTAATAAATAATAAAATCTATAATTTTAATTCGCGCAAAATAGTACTTATAACATACATAAATATATTATTGTTTCACAATTAATCATAATGAATTATCCCTGTATGTGATCAACTAATAAATTCGATATGTACCATGCATCGCATGTGATACACCCGATAGTCAACGTATTAATAATATTACGAATTTAAGCGTAAAACTATTGTTACTATTACTATTGTTACTATTACTGTTTGTTTTTATTACTATCATAAACTAAATCACTTTACTTCAGAATAACAAATTCACAATTTAATCATTAATAATTATAATATTTATAATCATAATTATTTATTAATATTTATTATTCGATAGCACCTAAATAAAATGAGATAACTTTTAATAAACTATTAATTATAAAATTACATGCACAAAATTATTTGAATTTCAAAAAACATAATTCTAAAAAATTCGTTTCTGCCTTAGTTAATTACAATATTAAATTAAGTCTAATTTATTATAGGGTGTACAAAAAGTCCGTGTATATTAAATATTCGTAGCTATGTAACCATGTGTTATAGAAAGAATCTGTAAAAGGCAAAAGAAGGAAGAGATACTTAAATTTTTTATTGTTGAAAAAAATTTCAAGCTGATTTTCAGAAATGTCAGCAGTCACATTAGTTATCCTATATCTTGCCTGTCTACTAAACATCGAGGTTTTATTGAATAAACACTGGTTTTCACAAGTTTCCATAAAAAGAAATCTAATTAGTCAAGCCTGGCGAGTATATTGGCCAAGAAAATGGTCTGTCTCTTCCAATTCATCTGTTAGAAAATTTCTCATTTATAAACCGTCTAACTTGCAGATCAAAGTAACAAGGAGCATCATCTAGTGGAAAAACTATTCTCTTATTTTCTAATTGTTTACCCTTCCAGTCGAAATATATCAATAAACAAAAATCATGCTTTAGTCAACCGTAATTTGAACATTTAAATAGTTACTTCTCAATTATCTAATCTTTAAAAAATAATTTTCAAAAGAATTAGTTTTATAATATAAGACTGATTAAATGTAAAATAGCAACTGTTGCTTTATTTAGAAACCTGATTTAAATCTTTGGCATAGTTTTAGATAAGTATCCAGTATTTTAACTCATATTGTTAGAAAAACGTAAAACATTAATTTGTCTGACACTCAATGATATATAAAAATTGTTTTGTTATGTCTAACATATCCGCAAAAAAGTTATAAGTATGAGATTAATTAGAAAATCGTTTGTATATAGAACATTTGCGTCACTAATCTAATATTATTCTAGAATATTTTTTTAAATTAAATTATTTTAAATTAAGGTCTCAGTAAAACGAACAAAAACTGGGTTATTAACAACTTCATTAGTTTAGTAAAACCAACAAAATAGACTGTTCATAGAGTTTTAAAATATATACTAAAACATCCTTCAGTATGTCAAAAATATTTGAATTACTTTTTAAAATAACACTCAAAAGTTTTTAATATGATTCTCATTTTAAGTGGTCATTGTTAACACTGGCCTACAGCAAATTTTGTATCTAAGTTTTTTCAGATGATATAAGACAATTTTCATGTGCTGAATCGAAAAATCAGATTTGTTTTGTTTAGTGAGGTCAATTTTTTTTATATACCGCCACATGAACTTTTAACTTGTCTATGCTTGTCATCGATATAATAGTAAGTGAGATATCTATGCGTTTTTAACTCTAGATTCTAGTAACTAGATTCTAGTAACTATACAAGTTGATGAAAGCACGGATGTTGCTAATTTTCCTATTTGGTTTGTTATTGCGAGGTATTTAAAAGACAATGAAGCCGAAGAAATCCTTTTACTTTGTCATGCTGTCAGAGCACACAACAGGTGAGGATATATTCAAAGCTATCGATTATTATTTCCAAGAAAAAGGCATAAATTGGTCTAATTGCTGTGGGCTTTGTACCGATGGTGGCAAGTCTATGTCAAGTATTTATTCCGGTCTGTGCGGTCGAGTCTTGAAGATAGCTTCCAAAATAAGTTGGAGTCACTGTTGCATCCACAGGCAAATTTTGGCATCTTAGCACCTTCCAGTGCAAATGAAGCTAGTTCTTGACGAAGCTACGAAAGTGGTTAATTTTATAAAGTTAAGTTCAACCAACTCGAGAATTTCTAAAGCTCTTTGTGAAGATTTTGATAGTGTTCATTCTACTCTGCTTTATCATACTGAAATAAGGTGGCTATCTCGAGGCAAGGTCCTTACCTGATTGTTCGAGCTTAGACATGAAGGCTTTCTTCGAAGAACATCTATATCAACTTGCTTCCAAGTTTCACGACTGTAATTGGCTTCAGACGCTTGCGTATTTATCAAACATTTTCCTACGTACAAACAATCTAAATTTAGCACTTCAAAATAACTCCATATCGATATTCAATGTCTCGGATAAAATTGAATCAATAATTAAAAAAAAATAATGTTTGGAGAACATGTATTGAAAACGGTCAACCGGAGGTATTTGAAACTTTGCACAATTTCCTATCAGAGAATAAACTTTGCCTCTCCAGAGAATTGAGCAACAACACTTAAAAGAGCTAAAATCGAATTTCGAGAAGTATTTTCACAAACCTGATGTAGAAAACAATTGGATTTCAAATCCTTTCAATGACGAATACTTTTGAATAGCTAAATTATCAATCACTGAAAAAGAGAACTTAATTGAACTTTCAAACGACTCTACTTTGAAAGTCGAATTTAAAGGAAAATGTCTTATTAATTTTTGGTCACATATCAGCACCGAATATGAATTGCTTTCTGCCAAAGCGCTTAACGTTTTGTTACCATTTACAAGTACAGTGCTGGTGGAAAGAGCATTCTCTTCATATCTCTTTATTAAAAACAAATACCGTATTAAGCTGAATGTAGCTCCAGATTTAAGATTATATCTTGCATCAATCGAACCTGACTTCAAAAAACTATGCGCCTCAAAGCAAGCTCAAGGATCTCACTAAATGTAATAAGTTAAGTTAAAAGTAATGAAAAATTCTAATGTAGAAAATATAATAGTTTATATTCATGTCGTTTTTTATTAAAATATATGTAACTATAATAAATGTTTTACTTTTCATCAATACACATTCTGAGCATACTCCTTGACACATTATTGCTATTTATTTAGTGTTCGAACAAGTTTAAAATAATAACAAATACGCGAGTATTAATATTTTAAT
The DNA here is from genome assembly GCA_959609185.1 of Schmidtea polychroa. NCBI lineage: Eukaryota > Metazoa > Platyhelminthes > Tricladida > Dugesiidae > Schmidtea > Schmidtea polychroa. The sequence goes on from CAUHTR010007334.1 coordinate 209,268, forward strand.
TTTTTTTCTAATATAAAGGGTACAATTTAGGATAATGAACTTCCAAGGGGTACTCAAGCCAAAAAAGGTTGAGAAGCGCTGTATTAGTTGATTCTTTTATTTACTCAATTGTTGTTCCAGTGAAAAGATGGCTTCAGGTAGAAAATCTTGTAAAAATAAACCTGGTGCATTTTGCTACATCTGTGAATACACCCTTATTGCCAACAGGAACCCAGTCATCAACTTCGTAAAGCGTGTTTATCATTCATATTTCGATGTGAAGCTGGGTAAAGCACCTCACGTGATATGCAAGACATGCATAGACCAAATTCGCCAGAGGACCAAAAGGACAAGAACCTTCTCACCATGCCACTGACAGTTACTTCTGTGCCATTGATGTAACTGGAATAAACAAGAAAACCCGGAGCTGCCTCAAATATCCTGATTTGGAATCAGAACGTCGTCTTATCCCCATTGTGATGAGATTCCAGTGCCTGTATTTCATGATCTTCCCGACATGAGCGACGAATTCTTCTCCTCTTCCAGTGTTGAAGATGAAGAAGAATTTGTTCCTGGCGATGACGCTTCACTTCCGTTCTCTCAACATGAGCTTAATGTCCTTGTTCGTGATCTCACCTTGTCAAAATCGAATGCTGAAGTGTTGGCATCGAGATTGAAGGACAAAAACCTTCTCTCTCATAGTACTCGCATCACATTCTACCGAAGCAGGCATGAAGAGTACCTCCCATTTTTCACTAAAGATAATGTACCTGATGTACTACACTGATATGACACAGCTCCTGCATAAACTATGGTAACACAGTACAAAACAGAAGAGTGAAGACTACTTATTGACAGCAGTAAGCGATCACTATTGCATAATGGCTACAAGATTGCCTCTATGTCCATCGCACACTGAACAACACTCAAAGAGAAGTATGAGGCGGTGAAGTTCTGGAGAAAATTTGTTATGATCAGCATGAGTGGTTGATTTGTGTCGATTTGGAAATGATTAACTTTTTGTTGGCACAACAGTCTGGGTTTACAAAATTCCCATGTTTTCTCTGTTTGTGGGACAGTAGAGATAGGGCCATGAACTATGAAGGATTTGTTACCAAGATGCTAAATGCTTTTAGAAACCTTGGATGTAACATGAGCACCTGCTCTCCCATTTGAGTTAGTTTCCCGAGAATCTTGGATCAATGAATGGCGAACAGAGGGAGAGGTTCTATCAAGACCTGAAAGAGATGGATACGATGTATTAAGGGCGTTGGGATGCAGAAATGATGTCAGATTACTGCTGGACCTTGAAAAGAGACGTTCATGTCGCTAATTTTTCAAGGAGTTCCAAGAAACTCAAGTTCAAGCCATGAATTTGTAATAATGATGCTGAAAAACATCAGTTTCCGTAACTTTTTGATATAATATGTTAAGGGTTCACCGACAAAGCCGCGCCGACAAAATCGCGAAGTATGTTTTCCGACAAAATCGCGTTGACAAAATCGCCCCGACAAAATCGCGCTGAGATTTATATTAACCATTATATATACACGTACATACTATTAACCTAAATGCAAATTTATCTATTACTTGTAAAATAACAAAATTTAATTATAATTATATGATTGTTTTAAATTAAGTAGTTTTTAATTAATGTAATATAGATTTAATATTTTTAATTCCCTATGGAGATTATTAAATCACAAAAAGGAAAACCACAACTGCTATACGAAGGTTATCGGTATAGAGTCGACAGGATAACTAACGGCGAACTGTCGTTTTGGAGATGTGTTAAAAGAGAATGTGCTGGTAGACTGAAGAAAAAACGGACGGCAGTATGGAAATAATAACTGACCACATGCACGCTCCGGATATCGAAAGAAACTTAAGTGAAAAAGTAAAAGCGACTATCCGCGAGCGAGCAGAAAACGGGGTAGAAAGGCCTCGAAAAATAATACTAAACAGTACCGCAGGAGTTTCATTGGAAGCAGCCCATCTTCTGCCGTCTTATTCAGCATGTCAGCGGACTATTGAGCGGAGAAGAAAGCGTCATGATGTAAACTATACAAGGCCGCATATCGTTGCAGATATAATTCTTCCAGACGCAATGAAAAAAACAATTCGATCAGAAAATTTTCTTTTGTGGGATTCAGGCAGTCAGGATACAAACAGAATGTTCATTTTTGGGACTGCAGCCAACTTGCAATTATTGGAGAAGTTTTCGCATTGGTTTATGGACGGAACTTTTAAAATAGCACCTGAGATGTTTCTACAAGTTTTTACTATTCATGCCTTAATTGACAACCGCTCAATTCCCTTAATATATGTCCTCATGGGAACAAAAACGCAGGCGGACTATGAGCGAGTTTTTAGGAAAATACTTGAGCTTCGATCAACTTTAGCGCCTACAAGTATTCTTATCGATTTTGAGCAAGCAACTATGAGGGCGCTATCTACCGTGTTTCCAAATGCTAGCGTGCTTGGTTGCCTTTTTCATCTTGGTCAGTCATTATGGCGTCGAATACAAGGCGCTGGTCTAACTAATTCTTATCGCGACGACGAAAACATTAGGATGTATTGTAAGATGCTAATTGCTTTGAGTTTTATTCCACAAGAGGATGTTGGGTCTGCATTTGATGAACTGTGTGAGAGTAAACCAAATGATCTTCAGTGTATTTATGATTATTGGGAGGATACATATATTGGCCGTTGGAGACGCAATGGAAGAGCCAACCCGTTGTTTTCCATAGCCATGTGGAATATGCGGGATCGTGTTGTTAACAACTTGCCACGAACAAATAACTCAATCGAGGGCTGGCATCACGCATTTCAGTCATCTGTTGCTTGTCACCATCCTTCAATTTGCACATTGATAGATCATTTCCGTCGTGAACAAGACTTTACTGAACAAACTGTAAGTCGTATACAAAGTGGAATTATTAGTAGTCAGGCGGCCAGTAAATCTAAATACGTTAGATTAACAAGACGTTTATCTGCTATCCTTCCTACATACGGAGAACGTGATCTTAAAGAGTATCTGCGTGCTATATCACATAATATTGAGCTCTAAATAAATGTTAGTCCTATAATTAAATTTGTTATCTATATTTATTAAAATTTTAAACGTTTAAAATATAAATTGTTGTATTTTTTATCGCGATTTTGTCGGGGCGATTTTGTCAACGCGATTTTGTCGGAAAACATACTTCGCGATTTTGTCGGCGCGGTTTTATCGGGTCACCATATGTTAAGAAATACAAAGTTCTTGTTGAAATCAGATGTCTGATTACCGACTTTCTAATGATTTCTTTAAAATCGAATTAGCAGAAAAACATGACCCGATACAGAAAAATGGGTGTCATTCTTCAATTCAGCTTTGCCAAATTGTTATAAATCAGTTGAAAAATCTTAGACACCATACCAAAAAAAAATATGAGCTGAAAGTCACAATTAAATTGAAATATCATCCCATTATCTCTGAATTATCAAAAAACATTGTGGTGAATTATCTTCGTGTAACGAAAAGTTAGAATTATAGAAAGATTACTTTTAAACATGCTGAGAATAAAATACCCAGTAATCAAACTTTATGCATCTTTGCTATCCCACTTTGAAAATGAATCGCAACAATAAACATTATGTGACTTAATTTTAATAAATGTATTGGAATGGTGCCAAAACATGACATATAACTCAAGATGCCTCGGTTCAACTATTGGACTCATGTTTAAGTTGATTACTTTCAGATTTCTATTAGATTATCAATTTTCAAATTATTAGACAACTTTATGTATAATTATGAATTTTCAGAAGTAAATGGTTTAGTGTTTTCTTTATAACCTAGGTGTGTTTCAAGATATAAATTTAATGTTATATAGATTTTAGAAATTTATTGATAACCAAACAAAATACATTCAGAAACACGCTGAAAATATATTATGTGTTTCCTATATAATAAAATTTATTGACTTTTCTTAATTATAGAAAATGCTGTCCATTGTAATTGGCTGTAACTGTAACATATAGTTGTGAGTAACATTGTTTCTTATTGCCACATTTAACATTAACAGTTCACTCGCTTCTCTTTATTCATTAAGGAATAATCAACAACCATCAACCCATGAAATTAATTTCATATATACAGCCTTGTAAATAATTAATTGACCTGTAATTTCATATTTTAGAGTAAGTGCTCACACTCTAAGATCTATATCGATGGTTTTTAACCTTTTATAAGTCATCATCCATCTAATAACTATAGATTTTTTGCGGCACTTAGTCCTTCATTATTTACATTATGGAATACGGGATATTTCTAAACTCGTCACAGAATTTCACTGTTAGTTAAATGATAAGACGATTGTTTAAAAAATTCATATCAAAGTGCACGTAAATATAGATAAATAATAAAATTTGACATTTAAACCCGTAAATGACGCTATAGAATAATTAAAATAACTTCTTATAAAATTTTCTAAACTAACCTAAACAATACACAAGCATACTAATGTCTACAATTTTAGCAATTAGACGTTAACTTTTGTACTTAAACCAATTATGCATTTTGTAAAAAATACTTGGTACCGAATTTAAATTTTAATTAACTTCAACAAATTTTTCAATTAAGTTTACTCAAAATATATAATATAATAAAATCTTGCATGAGGCATAGGACAATGTTAGTAATAAAATTAAATATCGCGATTTCAATGTTTTCCAATTTTTAACTGAATTGCTAAATTATAAAATTGACTTAAATATTCTAAATAGTTATATTCAAATTTTACTGAAGGAATCAACTGATACAAATGTTATTTACAATATGTTACATATGTTATTTACAAATATGAAAATATAAAATTTACTGGTATCCTTTGAGGATATTTGGTTTTAATTTTCTGAGAATCTTCTAACCGTTTATCTGAAAAATTATAAAACGTGATATTAATTACAAATTGTGAATAATAAATTTAATATTAGAAATGCAAAAAAACAGTAAGGTGTGAGAAAATCTTACCGAAACTATGTTCAACTTGAAATTTGAATTTCATTTCTATTGTGTTAATATGTTAATTTTGATAAGACTAAGACAAAAATTATAAATATTAATTGGAAGGTATTCAAATTACGCAATAAAATTTAAATAGATTTAAACAAAAGAAATAAATAATATGAAATTGAAATTGAAATTAACTTTGGAAAAATATGAAATTTATATTCTAAGGTGCTCTATCCAATTAATTATGCATATTAGGTGTTTAGATCATCACGTAATAAATAACAAATTTTAATTTAAAAAAATACATTTACTCGAGATAAAAAATAAGATAAATTTACATCGTAAAATTTTGGGAAAAAATGACTCACTATCTTCCTTCAATACATATAAAATAATATAAAATAATAAAGTCTAATTTTCGCAGATGTATGATAATTCCATAATTTATATTGGAGATTCCAGGTACTACATTCATGTGGTTGTACTGGTTAGAGTTGAGACTGGCCTCGAAAACTTTATAACTTTCATACCGCTATTCATCTTTATAAAGGATTGACACTTTATAAGGTAGCTGAAAGTGTAGTAGCAAATGACTTTCGTTCTCAAAACTGTTTATCTTCAACTCTACTTTCTGTTTTTTCATTACCAATTGAAGGATTTATATCATTATCACAAATATGCCTTTCTATTGTTGGAGAAAGATGAAATAGAATCAGAATGTTAAATAGAAGGAAATAACAAAGATAAAGAAAAGGATGAAACAGAGAATCAACAAGATATTCAGGATGAAGATAATGGAATTGAAATAACTTATGGCTAATATGGGAATTATATTGGAAAATGCATGATCCAGAAATTGACGAATCAAAAGAAAATGATAACCATGATTAAGAATTAAACAATTTGGAAGATAAAATGGTTGAAGTTGGAAATGCTCCAGAAAGAGATGTTAATAAAGAAGCATGGGATAACGAAAAGAAGGAAGAAGAAAATGAGAAAGAAAATAAAAATAAAGATGAAAGAAGAGGTGGAGTTTCTGAAGAAAATACAATGGAGATGGTGAGCGATAATAACGAAGGAAATTCGAAATCAGAGGGTACTAATAAAGAAAATTCAAATGAATTTAAAGAAGAAGAAATTCAAGAAACTGATAATGGACACGAGGAAGACAGGTGATTTTAAAGATAATGAGGATTCAATAGATCAGGAAAACGTCCCAGTAAACATGATTGAAGAACCCGAAAAACTCGATAATCCTGAAGAAGATAAAAATCCATTAGATGATTTTTGGAACGAAAAATCTCAAATGAATGTCGAAGCTGATTCAAATCAAGTCGAAGATTGTATCTTGATATTGGATGCAAGAAAATATTGATGAATTGCATCCAATAGACACAAAGGAAATCAAGAATTTTCTGCCTCTTTTGCCATGTAATTTCGAAGAAAAGATACCGGAATTTTCGGATATTGAAAAATTCTTAAAAAACAATATCAAAAATAATGTTTTGGAATCGAAAAGCTTAAAAATTTCGGCAAACTTTCGTCCCAGTGAATTGAGTCAGACTGCAATCATGAAATTAATGTTGCGCAAATCGCGAATTTTGTTATCGCTGGAAAATTATCCCAGAATCATCTTTCAAATCTCGTTGGATTCGATAAATCAGTTTTTATCAATTGATATCTTTAAACTTTGGCAGAGTGTATAATTTCTTGGAAATGAGAAATGTTTGTAAACTTTTCAAACGATTTATTGAGACTTACCCCAATGAAAGCTTTAACTGGCGGAGCACTTGTGTTTATCATTTAACATCGATTTTCAATTGTTTGACTTATAAAGAAAATAGTGCTTTTGATGAACTATTGAAAATTTGCAAACAGATATTGGATAAAATTAACAAAATCGATTTGAGTCATTGTTTGGAATTCATTGAAAATGACGAGATCAAGGAAGCGTGAATTAAACGAAATGATCTGAGAATCAATTATCCTCATAGTCCACTAATAATTACTGAGAGCCAGATTGAAATATACAATTGATCGGCTCGAATAAATCGATATTGGTATGGAAACCGTCCGGTGAAAAAAATTTTTAAATATTTTTGTCTCCTATCAAGGAACTGGAAAATATGAATATCAATGAATTAGTAAATTATTTCGATGTTGAAATCGTTCATATATGGCCATTGACGTTGAATTTATTGTCTCATATTCTCAACTCATGCACCGGGCCGAATTCCATTGATCCAATTCTGAAATTACGTCGGGGAATTCAGAAATCAAGAATTTTCTGCCTCCTTTCCCATGTCATTTTGAAGAAAAGTTACCGGAGTTTTCGGATATAGAAAAATTCTCAACGAAATTCACAAGTCTTTCTGATTGGTCGAATTATATCATTCGCCAAGGGCATTTAGTTAAGGCCATTTCGAGTTACAGTTATTATTTTGACAGTGATACCGATGAGTATCAACTAGTTGTCGATTCCTCATCGTCATACTTGCAATCAGAAATCAATAATATCTGTTAAAAGTCCGACTGTGCTGTATTCCTATTGGTTAATGTGCGTCGATTTCATAATGATATGATTGGTTATTTCAATATTGTTTGCACTCGCTCAATTGAAACTCGTAAATTGCAATTGGAATTTTTGAAACAAATCTATATTGAATGGCATCAATACTCACAAGTGAGCAGATAAGAATTTCCCGTGAATTGAAGCTTCTAAAGGAATTAAGAAACATACAACGCCATTGTATAGATGCCTGTTGGAATATATCGGTAGAATGGTTGAAAACGTGGTTTCCACGGTTTTTGGCTCTAGAAAATGATATTTTCAATTTAAACCAAACAGAAAATCCCGACGCAATGTTAGCCATTGGAATGCTTTGGATTAGATGAAGTCTTTTTCTAGTGAAATTGTTTACTCCATTGAATCGTTAGATCTGCAATCGCAACTGCTTTGGAAATCGAAATATCTCAGTGAGGAATTGGATCAAGTTTCCAAGGAGAAAAAATTAGGAAATCTTTACCGGGAATATTTAACATTTGTTAAACAAAGCAACAATACCGAACAATACTGGGGTGAGTATGGATTACAGCATCCTTTTCTCCATTCAATGTCAACAAAAACCGACCAATTACAAAGCAGCTTGTCGAAATTAACCGAAAACATTGGATTGAGACCTTGTAGTGATGAAAACTACAACGATTTACGATTGAAAACTTTGAGATATCTTTCAAAATATGGCTGGAATACTTTCTGTAACGAATCAATGAAATCGGTATTGGAATTCGATTCCACATTCAGTACTGAATGGAGTTTAGCATCATCAGAAATATTGAATTTCTACTTCGAGCAAGAAAGCAGTCTAATGTTCCCAGATCTCATTGAACCGCTGACATAAGGAATTTCTCGAGTGGGAATGGCAGTGGAAGCAGCAATTCAATGAATACAGAAAATGCTTAAGGAAATATTGATAACAATGAACCGAAATCTGATAATACAGAATCTTTAGATAAAATCAGGATCTCTCATCAAAGCCCTCTGTAAATAGAACATTAGGTGATTTAAATCAAATTTTTAAAATAAAAGCAGAAATTTTAGATGAGAATAAATCAGATGATAATAAAAATCCAAGGACAACAGATGCGTTTATTCATATAGATACGGAAAATCCTGCAGAATCCACTGAACAAATATTGGACGATGCTACTTCAGAGCAACATCTTCCAGAAATAAATGAGGAAGAAGACGTTATAATGGAAGAAAATTATGGAATTGATAATGAGAAAAGCAACAAAATTTAAACGCAGAACTGAAATTTAGATTCAACCGGAAGAAAAGAAAATTGAACGTTCAATTTGGTTTCAATATAAATCTGAAGCCGATTATCTTTCTCGTCAAGCATGTGAAATGTTTAGAACAGTTCGGAGGAGCTTATAGAACTGGAAAAAGACTTAATATGAAAAAGTTATTCCTTATATTGCATCTGGATTCATTAAGGATAAGATATGAATGAGAAGAATTCGAGAAGAAGTCGACGTGAATATCAAATAATAATCGGGGCTGACAATTCCAAGTCAATGGCGTTTAATATCAACCATCAATTGTTCTTTGAAAGTCTTGAAATTATTTTGGAACGCTTCTTAAGGCCGGACAAATTGTACTATGTAAATTCAACGATAAAGTCAAAGGTTCGAGTTGTGATCAAGGTACGATGTGGGTCTTGGTCGATAAATTATGTTATTAATAAGTTATCTTTCTTATTTGATACTAATTTTATTAAATTTTGAAAAGTTGGGCTACAACTGAAGAAGTGTTTTCATTTTTATTTTTAATAAAAATTTATATGTTGGATTTACAAAATTAATGGTGCTACCCATAACATTTATGTCGCTTTAATTTCTCATCGTTTAGGCCTCTCATTTCATGTGGCTTTTCAATTGCCAACAAATGGTTTTTTTTCTAATAAAGAGTCCGATTAAGACGACTGCTCAAAACTTGTATAATATCTTGTATTAATATCCAAATCAAGCAGTAACTGGATTCATTTCCACCATTAAAACACTATATTTTCAATAAATAATATCAAATAGATTACTTTTCGAGTCAAAATGAAAGAAATATATCACTATAGGACCAAATACAAAATAATCATTGTTAAAATTTTATTATTATTTCTTTATTCAAGTAAAATTCATCAAGGTTTTTTATTTTGTTTTGAAGATTCTAAATCTGATTTTGAAATTTCGAAGTTAAATGGAGTTTCTGTCTGTTAATTAATAAAAATAATAATGTAAATAATATAAAAATAAATTCTCATACTTACTCTAACCAAACCATGTTTCGATTCTGGTGAAGGAGAAATGATTTTTAATGAATGTTTCTATAAAAACAAAAAAATAGATATTTTTCAACAGGCCAAATACAATTAGAAAACATTATGTCGATTAAAATACAAATAAATAAAACAAGCCTGGGCAAACATTTTTTGAATGAGGGCAACATTAGGAATATAAAATTATCAGTAAGCCACTAAAAACTAGTTTTAGATAAATTATTTATTATCATGAAAAAGAATTCTCAACATAAAAAATAAATGTTTCTCTAATAGTTAACATTTTATTAAGAATGAAATTGTTTTAAACTTTTTATAATGGTTAAAACTGATTGTTATTGTTCATCGGTGAAGCCAGATCGCAAAGATTTTATTGACATCGGTAATTTCAAGCTGTAACTCATTCGGTATACTATAAATATCTATTGAAAATAGATTGCTTACTATTGCCAAACTTGTTTCAATATTTTGAAAATCTTCAAATCTTTGTGAAATATCGTCCACACAGAGCTTTATTAATCTCCAAATATTTTTCATATTTATATCCTGGGATAAACTTCATAGTTGGAAAGTGGTCTACACTTTTAATGAATAAATGTTGAATAAAAAGCTTAAGTTTTAATTGAAATCCAATAAATTTTTCACTATGACCCAATCATTCTTTTCATTGCAAAACGATATTGAAAGTTTTTAACTGACACAATGTCAAGAGTAAATGCAAAATCACAAAGCTAGTTATTATAAGTTAATTCCTGAAAGTCCAACGAATTATAATTAAAATTTATCCTAAATTTTATTGGTGAAATTTTATCCTAATTTTTATTACTGCGTCCATACCCTTCTTGCTCACATATTAGTTCGGTCCAGTTCGCGCGCAATTTCGATTTTTAATATATCATTGTATTTTTATTTTAGTATGAACTAAACAAAAAATGATAAAACTATTAACAAGTTTACAATTTATACAATGCGTTATATTCATATCTTATTTAAAGGTGTTAAAATTCAGAAAAAGTAAATTTTTTTCAGAAATACGTTTAAAGCTTACGGCCTTTCAAAAATCCTCGTAGAAATCCTTGCAAAATTCAAATTTAGTATTATTACAAAATTATTGCTCATATCATATGAGTCATATGCTTTTTTTCTTTTTATTTCATTTTCATTTTTTAATTTTTATATTTTCAATATTATTATAGATTTGAGAACGCCAATCCTGCAAGTGAAGACCGCATTTGAATAAATCTTTCAAAACATCTTTTGCTAAATGGTGACTTTGGGTCTAGTTTGTGGATCAATTTGGCGTAGTATAAAAGAGCTTATCACTAATTGAATTGTTTATTATACCCTAATATTGTGCTCATATGTTTGTATTGTGATTTGTGTCTGTGTAGATATTTGTTAAGATATAACAGCTTCACTGAAAAATCTTGTGAATTTGTAGTTAAAGTGAATGTGTAGATTACGTAGAATACGTATAAACCGACCCTTAAAAATCCTTGTTGGATTGAATTTCAATCATTCGTAACACCTGGTTTTACGTTCATTACAATAATAAAGGAATAATTTTTTATGCTGTTTATTGTTTTTATTTAAGAATTACATTTACTGTTGGTGAGTTATCAAAAACAACAAATTCATAACCTGCAAAGAGAATGTGTTGATGTAATGTAATGTCAAATCTAAAAATAAAATCTTCATACTTAAAATGACTCATACTTTTTTCAAAAACTTCTTTATCTATTTTGAGACAGACTTCAAAAAAAATTCCATAAACTATTTTTTAAATTTTTTTTTCAGAAACTAAATGATTATTTTTATTTATATCATTGTTAAACTATTATATTTAAAAAGAATATTTTCAAACTGATTAAATAAAAACATTAATTAGGACAAATTAGCCAAATGATGTTTCCGAAATCGTTTCATGTAGAAATCGCACTCGTAACCGCAAATTGATGGTTTCTCAATTTTCTGTATTTCTTCATAATTCAATTTAAATGATTCTGAAGGTTTTCTTCCAAATAAATTTATGGTGTCACCATTATTTTGAATAAGATGATCTCCGGAACACAGCATATGAGATCCAACATGATTTTCGGATGCAAAGATTGCAGTGAGAATCGAAATTAATTGATGTAAAAGATACACGAAACGATGAAATTCATAAAAAATAAACACCCAATTATAAAAATTGAGTAGAATTTAATAAACTAAGCACTTAACACATTTGTATGAAAAATTACATTTCGTAAAATAACATTATCAAAAATATCATTAGATAGGTTGTTTAGGTGATTCCCTCTTGCCCCATCACATCACCGTCATTATCATTTTCGACATTGAAACGTTATAATGATCAAACACATGAATAATATTTTTCCTTAATCTTTGTTAAGTATGTATTTATGCTGCACATTATGCAGTTGTATTGTTCCTTACTTTATTAGTCACACTCTTATCTTTGTTTATCATGTATTGTCATAATATCTCTTCACCATTATTGTTATTATTATTATTATTATTATTATTATTATTATTATTATTATTATTATTATTATTATTATTATTATTATTATTATTATTATTATTATTATTATTATTATTATTATTATTATATTATTATTATTATTATTATTATTATTATTATTATTATTATTATTATTATTATTATTATTATTATTATTATTATTATTATTATTATTTTAAAACAGTAAAGTGTTAATTTAAGCCTTTTGCTGTAAATAATGTATTTAATGAAAAAACTTTCGACTATAAGACAAGGATTATCTTCTAGTCGAAAGTTTTTTCATTAAATACATTATTTGCATCAAAAGGCTTAAATTATCACTTTATTGTTTAAAATAATAAATGCTGCTACCAAGAAATCATCACTTTATATTATTATTTTATTATTAATATTATTTTTAAATATTTAACAAATCATATAAAATTTAATTACCGTATATACTCGTGTATAAGCCGAAGTGAGTTTTTATAGTCAATTTTTTGTCCAAAATCAAGTTAAATTAAATATGATTTTTTAAATTAAAATTAATGTTTTTTTGCCTGGCAAAAAATATTGGTTTTGTTACCCGTATATAAGCCGAATGGAAAAAATTAGCTTAAAAAATTGCCCAAATTTCTCGGCTTATACACGAGTATATACGGTAAGCATGATTATTTTGGTATCATATAATAAATTCTAAGGGCGTTTAGTTAAAAAATACATGGTCATTTTATATCAGCATTCAGCAAATTCCAACGTAATTTAAGTAAAAACATTTAATGAAACTCCAGTTTATTATATACGTTAGTTAGAAATACAGATATTTAAGTAACATTAAGCAAATTTATAGTTAATTTGTATAACTTTGTTAGAGATTAGAGATTGGTTATTCGCACTAAATTTAAACAAAATTATTGACAATTTATTTAGAAATTCATGCGTTCTTGGGTTACAATTTTAAGGTAATTTAGTGAAAATATGATCATTTTCAAACAATATTCAGAAATTCGTAATAAATGTATGTAAGCTGATAGAAATACATAGTTATTTGTGGTAACAATTACCATATATTTCAAATATTTAACTAGAAATGCATGTTCATTTAAGGCAGGGGTCTCAAACACGCAGCCCGCGTGTTTTTGCGGCCATCAATGAACCCCACATATATTGTAATTTATCCAAACTTATCCAACAATTAAAATCACAATTGGCTAACAAATTAAAACCTAAATTCAAATTATTTTTATTTGGACATTTTTATTTGCTTGCGAATTAATAAAAGCTTCGTTCAGCATTCTTATGAATTTTATCGAAAAATATTTATATTCAAAACAAAAATTCGGTTGTTTAAATTTATTTAAGTTATTTAACTTATTGTATTTAACTTATTTATTTAGTTAAAATGACTTCGTTATGTAAAAAAGAAAACTAGTTGATGAAAAAAGGGTTTTCTAAGAAAATTGGGAGAATTTATATTTATCACTGAAGTCAAATATAAAATTCAGTGTCTTATATGTCAGCAGACAATCGCTTTACCAAAGTAGTTCAACCTTCATCATGTACCGTGAAAAATATGATAGATTTACTGGAAGGTTCAGGAATGGAAAAGTTAACCAGGTTAAGATAGGATTTGTTAAGCAACAAAACTTATTTTCGAATGTAAGCAAGTTTGCAGAAAATTCTGTAAAATCAAGTTTTGAACAAACCAAGATGATAGCTGAATCATCGCCACATTTCACAGAAGGTCCATTCGTAAAAGAATGTTTTTTTTTGATTTCCAGTGAAATTTTAATTCCTGATAAAAAGAAACCTTTCGAAGGCCTAGGTTTATCTACCAATACAGTTGCTAACAGTGTAGCAGATTTAGTAGATAATGTGTAAAAACAATTGCTTGAAAAGTCTAAAGATTTTGAAGCATATTTTACGCTCTTGATGAGAGTACTGATGTGACAGATACCTCACAGTGTACAGTTTTTATTACGGTAACATTTAACAAAATCATGGATACTTTAAGTTTATTATTTAGAAATGCATGACTATTTGAGGGTATTGTCCGATAAATTCATAGGTAAATTTATGTATCTTTATACGAAATGCATTGTTATTTAAGAAACCCTTTAACAAATTCCTAAGTAAATTAGTATTATCTTTAAATGTAGTTTGAAAATTTTCTGTTAAAAAATAATCATAATTTTCTTATTATGCTTTTAAATTTAGCACCTTATTGACGATTTTCTATACATCTATTTCTTTATAAATTTCTGATTTTTCTCTTAATCACTGCCCTTACATGTATATACGCACACTACCACTTGCTACACCAAACACCACTGAAAACGGTTTCCTATAATATAAAGAAATCATTAATCTTACATTATAGAAACATACATACCTTGATTTCACGTTGATGTTCTCATTTATAGCTCAGTGAGATACATCTTATACACCTAAATCCAGAATATAAAAGTTTCTATAATCTTAAAAAAAATCGATAAAATTATACTATAGCAACACACAAACTTGCCTGTGTGCAAAAATTTAATGTTCCGAATGTTAAAAGTTTTATTATAGGAATTGAGAAAGTGACAGAAAAATAATTTTACATACAAACACAGAACACATAATATGAAATACACGTAAATTTAATATAGCTTTTTTTATTCCGAAAGTAGAAAGTCATTAACATATTGTTAACATATCATTATTTTTAATATATTAAAATTCATGGCAAAAAAAATTTTGAATTTTTAATCGGACAACTCTACTTTGAGTTTTCGATAAAGGACGACAAAACATCGTAAAATCTATTTGTAAAATATTTTTGAAGTTATTATTTCTTTAGATTTTTAGATATTTTTCTGGAAAAAATTTGAAAATCGTAAATTTTTATAACTTGTATAAAAAAAATAATTTCATAGAATTACATAAAATGACAAAATTCGCCATGTAAATGAGCTGGATAAAGAACATTACAAAACTTAAAAAACTACTCCGCTTCTTCTTAAATGTCTTAAAAAATAAATGTTTTTGGTGATTTCTTTATTTATTCATAGTTTAAAATATTAATCTAACTTACATTTTATCGAAATAATTCCGAATAAATTCATAGTCATAAAAATCCTATAAAAAACCTGAAAATTAATTAAAAATAATTTATAATCAAAATATTGACTACAAGTAACATTTAAAAGCTTGAATAGTGATCTCATAATTTTATAAAATCAAAATTCAAACCTTAAAAGTTACTTAAATTAAAAAAACTTACTTGTAAAATTTTTTGGGTTATTGAGTTGGTGATAAAATTTAATGTTACTCTGACTCTTTATATAATTCACAAATAACACTTGACAACAGAAATCTTTATTGATAATCACAAATAAACTTTCACTTGACACTGACAATAAATTCAACACTCCGCTTGGTGACTATACAATGCTTATTGCAACACGCGGTGAGGAATAGCACTTATGTATAACACCGGATTAAAAGATCACAAATTACTGATTGGTTTCTAAACTGGGATTTTGAGCTGATTGTTTTCTTTAACTTTCTTCCAAACTTTATTCAAATAATCAATAAGTTCTTTTTGTTTTATTATTCAACTAATTCTTTTCTTCAACTCTTCTCCAATAATTATTTTCCACAATTATTTCCTATACAATTATTTTGACAATCGTTTGTCCAACAACGTTTCGTCCAACGTCTAATTTTCTCCAATAATTTTATTCTCAAATCGTCTCTCAAATCGTCTCTCAAATCGTATCTCAAATCGTCTCTCAAATTGGCTCTCAAATCGTCTTCCGAATCGTTTTCAATTTCGCGTCACTTGTCTCTAATTTTTCTTCTAATTTGTTCTCCCTTTTTGTTCTAATTTCATGTTCACCAGTTTTCCCTTATATAATTCGCTTCTCTTGTGGCACTCCAGATAATCAAGTGTTTTTCCACTTTTATCTCTGACAGCTGTCAAGTTGTTTTTCCCTTTTTCCTTTTTTTTGTTCGACCGCCTTTTTTCATCACTTCTATTATCACTGGCAAGCTGTCGAGATAAGGATATTATTGTTTTCCTTTTTCCCCNTTATGCAAATGCTTTTAATAGATGAATCAACTTTGAACCATATTAAAATGAGATCTTTTTTACATGGGGTTTCAATTATTTCTGATATCCCAAGATTTATAGTATCTAGCAGCGATTCTAACTTTTCTCCTCTGACTTCAACAACAAGTTTGCTTTTATTCGATCGTTGCAAACACAATTAAATGCGATTTTTCTCAGAACTTCATCTAGTAGGGATATTTTAAAGTTCTATTTTATGAATCTCATGGATTAAGGAATTAAATTTTCAAACTGCAAGACTTGGGAGTAGGATTAAGAAGTCGTAATATATATTCACATCTTACTCTTTATAATATTGCTCCTGAAACACAAATAAGGTCATTATACAATATATATGTACACGTATATTTGGCTCAGTGATCAGTAACTTTATTTGATCACGATTTGAACGGAAGTTGAGCAGTTTGAAAAATTACTTCTCCACTCATATAATGTAACTACAAGAGTTTTACTTAACACCTGGATCAATTCTTCAAAGATTGTAAAGTTTTCTCAAATTGGTGGATTCATTGCTGATGGGATTAAACAGTCTAAGAAGTGCAAAGAAATTTGCTATAAGGTAACCAGTGGGAAAATGTGATGGGCAGCATGGCACCTAATACCAATAACCAAAAAGTTACAGTTTTGGCAACCATCAATTTTATTTCAATTAAGTTCTAGCTTTGGTCATAATTAGGTCATACATAAAAACTACAGGTAATACATGCTATAAAAATATATCTACCAATGAACAGTGACGCGAGTATAACTGGCGCCTTCCCGAAAAAACATACAGTAATATAATATATAGAATATACTCGTAATAAGAATATAATACAAATGACAATATAATGCTGTAAATACTCTATAATATATTACAAACAGTCAATACGCTTCTACACAACTCTATAGTGTTTTTTTCTGGATAAATAGAGACACAGGCTCAGGTTAGGCTTTAAATTTTACTGCATCCAGACTGGATTCGTTCTTAAATATGCGGAATTCACGAATAATCATTTCGACATTAATTTTAAATATGCAATATCTTTGAATTCGAGGACGTCCGGAATTACAACGAGTGTTTCTGTACTTTTCGTTTAAACAAATTAAAATGTTCAAAAAGAAGAAACAAAACGTTTTGTATATTATGGAGATATTTGATTGATATACTGCAGACATATTTTATCAGGCAAATCAAGTGAGGAAATAATTAATTATGTTACAATAATTATTAATTTGAAATAATTTCCCAGAAATCGACCAAAATAAAAATTGAAAATTTCCGGAAAATCTTGTTTGTCTTGGGGACTATTTGCACCTCTCTGTGAGTGACTCCCTGAGCATGATAGATCCATTACATCCCCTCGCTACGCCACTGCTAATAGATAGAACTTTTGAGGTATAGATATAGGTATAGATATAGATAGGCAAAGCTTAGGCCGCGTTAGGTTAGTTATAATTCATTCTCCGCAACGGAAAACATTTGGGAAATGTTATCAGGTGTGATTTATATATTAGGATTAGTTATAAGTTATTCAAATTTTATTAAAGAACAGCGAATAAACTCTTCATTGAAATCTGTCTTTAAGTGGTTTTCATTCATCGAAAAGTAAAGACTTGTTTTTTTTAACTGAAAAAGTATCAATACTCGATTTTAATTTTTGAATCTTTGTTTATACATCGTGAATACATCATGAGTAGGAAAAAATGAAAATAGAATTGTATAAAGTGTGTCAAAGTCTAATCGCATCGCATTTCTCTGATCCGAAGTAAGGAGTGTGAATCAGGATTGTTCTACTATGATTGCAAGTTAGCTAGTAAATTGGACCCTGTTTTATCCAAAGAATGAGTACTCATAGGGTTCTGATGTTCATTAGCAAGTTTTAATGAGTATATAGGATCGTCAAACTCCTATCCAGTTTCTAAATATTAATTGAATCGGTTTTGGGTAAAGATTAGGCAACAACTAGTGATATAAAGTTCTCATAAAATTTATTTGGATAGGTCGCTTACAATTTCTAAGTTTATTGCAGTCTATCAGTATCGATTGTCCAATCCTCTTAAAATATTTCTGAATAGTTTTGCAGTCAATATCTTTGACGATGGACCTTCAAATCAGTGAATTTATTCTGTTATCTGTATTGAATGATCTTAATTTCTCTCTTAAAAGGATAATGGTAAACAACCTACATAAATAATGTGTGCAGTGTATCAGATCGTTAATAGTCGAATTAGCTTGATCTATAAATATCATCAAATCATATTCTTAGTAGCTCATCCATACAGGCACTTTAATTGTCTTTAATTTGATATATTAGATTATCATCATTTTCATCGACAGAAAAGTTATTTTTCTTTAAAAATTTTGCTGAAATTTCTCTCCACAGGAGTCAAAATTTTCCGTGCATATGGTTTTCTGCAGTTATAAAAAATAATATAATGCATAAAACGTAATTTTTTAAAGTTTTAGCACAGTTGTCACTTATTGCAAAATAAAGAAATTAATTAGTAAATGTTATAACAATAATAGCATATTAAAACTTCATCTATAGAAATGAACGGGAACAAAACAGGAGCCACGTATACATATATTTTCTGTATCTTTATAGCCCGCTGACATTAATTCTATTATATATTACTAAATGTCTTAAATTTGTTATCGTCAAAGGGTTATGAGTTTGTCGAGTTTTTCCTAGTGGATGTTATTAGAAGTTTTTGATTTACTTGTGACAATAATCTAACGAATGATCAACAAATGAATATTTTTATTGCTCATATCAGTAATTTGCAAGGACTTGTAACCTCCATTTCTGCTTTATAATAACAAATTTTATGTTATTAATATCACTGAAGCTCGCTGAAGAAGCGCGAACAAATAACTTCTACAATTTGCATTGAACTGATAAGTTAAAGTTTGAAGAAATTGAAACATGATGATAGGTAGTGGTATACAGTACACTTGACATCAGACCTTTTAGTGCCATGCGAGTTGCACAATGCATGGAAATAAATCGAATGAATTGATACACATATATAAATATTAAATTTAATACTTGAGTAAGATAGTTAATTTAAAAATATTTCATTGAACTATATATTTTTATATTAATGACATAGCACAAACAGCTCATATTTGTGATTACAGAAATTAATATCGAGTATAGTATTTTACAATTATATTTTTTAGTTCTATTCATATTTTAAAAATAGATATTGAACATTTGAACAATAGAAAAATGTGAAAGAATTTATAATTTGTGCAAATCCAACTGATATGACGTAATACAGATTTTATGAAATTTATTTATAATTTTTATTTTTCGTAAGTTGGTTTTTCAAACGAACCATTTTAACATATACTGAATTCTAATAACATAATGATGTTTGTTCATAAAATGTCTGAGAAATTAATAACATATTAAGACAAAGGAAAATAA
This sequence comes from Schmidtea polychroa, assembly GCA_959609185.1. Classification (NCBI taxonomy): domain Eukaryota; kingdom Metazoa; phylum Platyhelminthes; order Tricladida; family Dugesiidae; genus Schmidtea; species Schmidtea polychroa. The sequence goes on from CAUHTR010007334.1 coordinate 229,117, forward strand.
ATATGAACATTTCTGACTGATCATTTTATTTAATTTACAGAAATCACCATCTTTAAAATTATATATTTGATATTCATATAATGCATTTATTTCTTTATTTCATTAACTCACATAAAACTTTTATATGATGTTCATTTAAACGTCAAATAGTAATCGCATTCGTTGATGAGTAAATAAAATGCATAAACCGGAATATGATATGTACTTGCATACAAAATTGTTAATTTCCTAATTATGATAATTTTTTCGTTTTGACATCAGATAAAAATTCTTTTTATCTTTTCACTATGAAATTAAATGAAATATCAAAAAAAGAGAAAACAGATTAAAGGTAACCAAAAACTAAAATTTTACTAATAATATTATAATTCACAGACAATTCAGCAAAACTACGGATTTTAATAATAATCACTTCAAAGGTTAGCTAGAATAATTATGAGTAGACTTTTAAATTTATATATAAAAATTTTATGGAAAATTGAAAAAATAATTTTTTAAATATATTTCTATTAAAACAATGATATGATTCATACGGATCAACGCGCATTTGTAATATCTAATAAATGGTAATAAATTAGATTTATGAAATCAAAACAAATAATTTTTCACTTTTTGAAAAATGATAAAGTCATACATATTCACATATAGACAAGTTTGGAATTTCCAGTTTAGATATTTACATAATATTCTGGCCTCATTCCATTTATGGATAATGATCTTTTTGTCTATTCACACATCTTGTGGAAGAAATTGAATTACACAAAGTTTCTTTTTTTAAATTAAATTTAATTATGCCAAATCGATGGTGGTAAATATAAGAGCTAATTCAAGTTGAAAAGTCGAAATTTTTTACAGCTGGTATTTTGTCATTGCTTCCTAAGTATAAAATTTATTTTTGTAATTTCCAGACACACTAAGATTAGTTTATTTAACTTTTTTTATCCTTTTAAATAAATTCGAGTAGTTCACATTTGATCTGTTTTCTTTTAATATTTCATTTATTTTCATTTTGATTTTAGATTAAGAATTGGTTTTCCCATGTAACACAAATTTTCGACTTTGCATTTACTAAGACTTGATAAAATAAATAAATAATTAAGTCATACTGAAAATAACTGAAATATTACATTAAAGTAGCTTTTATATGTAATTCTTTCAAATTCGAAATTTCTTTGATTAAACTAATTTTTTTACCACAAATGCTCCATAATATTGAAATCGAGACTGTAATTAGCTCACTATTGTTTTAATTGTATTTTCTTCAAAATAAAGTGAAGTCATTTTTTATTTATGTACATATCCTTCTCTGTACATTATTTTATCAGGAATGTTAAGATTAGTTTGCCCTATTAATCAGTATTTTTTATAGAATTTGTGGAACAGAATGTAATTATAAAAATATTTGAATTTGAAATTAGTCATTTAAAAACTGTTACATTTAATTTATTATTGAACGACTTTTATTTTCTATTATATAAATAATTAATTCCCTTTTGAATTTATTGAAAAAAACCTTTAATAATCCCCAACTACCCATTCGTCTAAAAATATGATGAAAATTTAAAATAATTCCGCATATGAAAACAAAAAACAATACAAATATAAAATTCAAAGAAACACATATTTATATGAATTATAGATTATATTCAATAATAAACCAAACCATCAATAAAATTTTTAAATCTATTTTGCATTTAAGTTTTTTCGATAAAATAAATAAATTTAATCGACAGAAATGTAATATTGTAAATAATTAAATAATTTAAATTATCCTTGAAAAATATTGATATTTATTAATTTTTAAACTTATAATATTTGACATATTATTTAATGATGTATTAATTATAATTTTCCTAATTACTTTATAATTGTAAAAATATATTTTAATTACTAGAAATTTTCGTCTCGAAATTTTTCTAATTAATAATAAAGCAAAGCTCAATTCATTGATTGTAAAAGTTAATTTATTTTTTAATCCAATATAAATATGAAATTATAATACGATGTTTTGACAGTAAAGAAATTTTTCAAAAGAATTAATTTTGATAATTCAAATTGAAATTGTTATATTTTTTATTCATTTTAAAATACCGTATTACAAATACAATTTTTTAACGAAGAAATATAAAAAATACATTTTTATTCCGGGTCTAATCATGATTGTTTTCTATTGATATTTCTGAGGAAACAACCTTATTGAGCTATTACGGTATTATAAAATTACTGTATATTTTCTATGTAAAAATATGGTAGTTAAATTTAGAAGTATTTTCTAGCTTTATTTGGTTTTAATTTTAATCTTAATTTATTAATTCAAAATTTACTGTTAATCAGGTTAATGTAGAAATAACATTGAAATAACGATATACACTTAATTGCTCGGTAGTTATATTTTATAATTCATTAATTAAATAAATCTCACTGGTTTTGTTTATCCAAATTTGGAAAATAACATTATTGTGTATAAACTTTCCAGCAAAAGCGAACAAGACTATTAATAGTTTCAAATTTAAGAGAATTTTTATGATTTTTTAAACTTATAGCTTTTATCATATCAATTTGGATTAAACAAAATTGAAAATTTATGTAGAAGTTTTGAAATAATTCTTATTTAATTTGAAAGAAAATCTGAAGTAGCCTTATACTTTTACATAGTAAAAACCAAATTTCTATTCAAAATTATTCTTTTGGAATATGGTTAAATTAATATTTTTTGAAGGTATCGGAATACATTACATCATATTCACTATAAACAATTTTTCGATTCATCTGCACTGTCTTATTCTATATGTAGCACATTTTAATCAATTCTAGAACTTTAAGATTTATCTGCAACACATAATTTCCTTACTCAACTGGACTTCGAAATAAACTCAAAACAAGTCTAATCGCTTATATTGGTGATTTCACAGCACATAGATTAAAATATTGCTTCATAAACTTTTGATGCTTAAACAAAAAAAATTTCCAAAGATTTTATTTGTTAGAAACAAACATCTCAACATCTCAATAGTTTTTAAAAATTGTACAAGCGTTAAATAAAGTGTAAGTATATCATATATACGAAGACAGTTTTTCCCAATATCTCTAAACGAACACTCCTTTTATATAAAAAATACACATTCAAAGCTCAGCTAACTCAACCCTTGATTACCTTTCTGAGATCTATTTTTCAGGCCACAAAAAATTAAGAAATATTAAATTTCTATTGAAACAATTTTTATGTTTAAACGAAATTTCAACTTTATTAGTTAGTTCCTTTAAAATTTAACAGATGATCTCTTTAAATTTTTTTATATTCGTGTTGTAATTTTTGATTGATTAATGTAATTCATATTTTTATAGAAGTAAATATACTTATAAAACATATTAATACAAAAACATTTTCTAACACGATTTTGCTCTGTTTTTATCTGATGTAGGTATATTGTTGAAATTATTTGGTAACTTCTTTTGCTGATTCGACTTCCGTGATAATTTTTGAGATTTTGTAAGATATGTTATTGAAAACGACAAAAATGTGAGAAATTGAATTATATAGGCCGTTTGGAAATAATATAAAAACCAATATGTAGACATTGACAATTGATAAATTCATTGAATATTATCAATGAATGATGCTCAATTTCAAAATGAAGAAACTGTAGCATTACTACTTAATTAGCAGAAAATATAATAAATATTGGCAAAGAAATCTTTTAAATTTGATAATTAATTTGGAGAAAACGAAGAATTTACCAATACTAATAATGGATTGTAAACGCAACCATTTCACTGAATTAGAGACTTGTATGTTATCTTAAAAAGTTACATCGTTCAACAGGATTTACAAAATGTATTGGGACTCGAAGCTCGAGAAGCGATGCACTTCCGACACATGATCTTAGAAATCCTTAAACAAAGATATTCAACACATTACATGTATATTTACCAGTTAATAGGGCATATAACCAAAATGAAGATAAAAAGATCTCGTTTATTAATCCCAACAACAAACTGGAAAAAGGAGAATCACGATATTGGAAAATATTTTTAAAGAAGAAATTGGAACGCCAAATAAATTTATTATCAGGAACAATATAATCTATGTACATTTCCGCAAAACCGCCTATAAGGTAGATTTTTAGGAAGATATTTATTGCGAAATTTAAGGTTAATTTATATAAGGTAAGAGATGATATTTTAGGGGTCCACTCAAAATCTTTTATTATACCTTTTAAAATATATATTATTAAGACATTTTAATGTATCGAGATGCATTATATAATATTTTTTATTTTGGTAATCATTTATACAATTTCCATGGTACATATCCTTTAAATAATTTTTCTAATTCGCCAAATTATATCTTTCAGGACATAAAATGAAGAAATATAAGTGCCTACTCTCAAATAAAATATAAACATTAATTATTATATTTACTAACCATAACTCATATTTTTTCAATTCAAATACATAATACTTTCAGCATTATATTAAAGAAACCTAACAAGTGTTCTAATTCATATTTGTTTTACGTCAAATATTCACCTAAAAGCTTTTGAAATTTTGAAATGTTTTTATAATTTAAGATTTTTTACCATTTATAATGAAATTATCATTGTAATTGTACTTTTTTCAAGTATTCAGCAAGATTTGAATTTTTAAAAAACTATTATTACAATTACATTATTAATTAAAATTTCATAATATACTCTAGTTTTTCTAAAAAATCCATAATAAAAAAATATTGTGTTTGTAAAAACAATTTTAGAGGATTATATGTGAAAATACAATTTTATTCATAATAATAATAATAATAATTATTATTATTATTATTATATATGTTCCGGTTGTTAATGACATTGTTAAAACTGTAAAATAATTAAGTCACTCCAAATTGACAAACAATTACCACAATTTTTCTGCTATCACTCTACAAACCATCCAAATTATATTTATTTTATACAAAAACTACAATAGCGTTTGATTGTAATGAACTGAACTAATTTTTACCAAATTAACTACTGTAACCACATTCATCATAAAACCTTTAATGAAATAATGCCTTCATTTGTTATAAAATTAGTCATGTCAAATTGTTATAAAAACTATTTTATTTTATTTTATTCTGGGATTTTAACAACAAAGAACTTAAAAATCACTTACAAATACTTTAAAACAAACTATAGTTTTATATTCTTTGTCTTATTTCAAATATAAAAGATTTTTGTTCTAACTTTATTATTTCTATTTTACCTGACCATGTATGCAGTAATACTTATATCAATTATTTGAATATAGGCTACGCTCAATTAATGGATAAAATTATAGTGAGAAATAATTATTAGGCTGCAAATATATGGGGAATAACAAATTTAAATTGTATACAGGAATAAAACAATTATTTTTCATGTGAAAATTATAATAGTTCTGAAATTTACATTAAACGAGCAATTATTACATTACTATGATTGTCAGTTTGAGAGTTTTATTCATCATAAAAGATATTGTTATTTCAATATATTAATGGTACAGCACTGTCATATTCATATTACATAACAAATTATACACGATTTTAAATTTCATCTTATTATAAATATTAAATTTTATAAGACTATTATTTTTATAAAGTATTTACGAAATTGTATTGTTCATGTAAAATATGAATGTTTTGTTTTTATTTTTATATATTTTTAATCATTCTTATTGAAGTTCCTATTCCAAGCAAAATTAATAACACAAAATTGAATTTACACTTACAGTACGAATCTAGTTAATTTAAAGCATTATATTACTCTAACATAAGGTGTATTTAATTATGACAATAATATAACTTTACTTCAGTTTTTTTTCAATTTTTGCTTTTTACAAAAAATTACAAAATGAAAATTACGATTTATTTGTTATATACAATCTGAAAGTAAAGTAAAATTTCTATTTTGAAATTTTGAAAAATAATACTCAAAAATTGTTTTGTAGTTTAATTGTTGGATTTCTGTGGTTAATAAATTTGAACATAGCTAACAAACGTGATGATGGCAATTTAAAATAGTTAGTTGTTTATTTTCTCAAATTCTTCGGATAATAGAAATTTAGATAAAATTTCAACTCTTCTCTTTAGTGTCAAACGTAACATAAATTATTTTCGCGATTTTTTGAAATATTAAATGCGATGTGTAGCATTTTTCGATATCTTGAATTTTTTAATGGAGAATCGAAATTTATGTGAATTTGAATTAAGAATTAATAGATTCTAATTTGATGAAAGTTTGATAAATCACTGTGATGCAACTATGATTATTTAGATCGTTATTTTTATCTTATAAAATAAGGAAATTTACAAAAAAATGTTATCAATTTAAAAATAGTCAATATTTTACAGGTATTTTTATAATATTACCTATTCTAAATTCTTTATTAGGGCTACTCTGTTGCAGTTGGATTATGAAAGTCGTTTAAAAAAATCACCTTTTGCCCACTGAAGATATTCTTTGCATCATTTTAAAAATAATTTCTTGGTAGAGATAAAAAATATCTGATCTTTTGCTAAGAATCTTTTCATTTGTTCACTCGGTCACACTAGATTTTCAAATTGAGGCATAATACATTTCCTTGATATCTAAATTAAGTAATTAAATACTGACGAATTTTTATGCTTTACAGCTTTCCATAACAATCCACGCACATTGCATTTACAAATTATTTTTATTTATGTTTTCAATGGTCCAAATTTCAAAAGCAATGTAACAGGTTTTGCCTGCACCATCAATTCCATATGCGAACGAGATATCGTTATGATTGCTTTTAATATTTAGCTCATTGCACAATATTATTAACAATAAAATACATGTAAACTGATACGCCATACACAGTAATTAATAAAGATATTTTGCGAAAATTCGTTCGAATCGAAAGCATTCAATAAGTTAATATTACTAAGATGATCTAAAATTTTACATATTTATTGTATCTGTAAACTTCACAAAGCCAATGACATTTTACCATTACAATTAAACGAAATTGCAATACAAATGATGAAATATTATAATTCTGTTGCAATGTTTATGTTTTTAAAATTATTGCATACACATTTGTGGCACATAAATTTAGTTACTTTTTTGAAATTTTTTATTCTTACATGGAATCAATTTTTTCTAACTACAGTAACCTCCCGCTTAAGTACGCAAAAAATGCGCATCCCGGCCAAGTATGCATAAAAATATAAAAAACTTGGATCATTATTTATTATGCAAAAAATTAAAGAAACCCGAGCAAAATTATTTTATAAAATGGAAAACAGATAGGATAAAAGTTAACTATTAAATAAAAAGAAAAAAGACAGATTTACACTTTTAAGAATTTTTATTTAGAAACATCATAAAGTGTCAACTGCACATTTTTATTTTTTTAAATCGATTCTATTCTCATAAATTTTTTTGAAAGTTTTCAAAAGAGCATAGAAGATCGTTGTAATCACCACCTGCTGAATATCGAACATATGAACATAATAACTGATTTTTTATGTTTATTGCCATTTCACACAAGTTGTCAAAGCCTGTAAACTTGACTCGTTGTTTTCCAAATCAGAATCGTCCGATAGAGGCTTTTTATCTGGTACTTCTTCCACATTTCCCAAAACATCGTCTACATCTTTGAGAATTTCTTGAATGTTTTCTTCAGTATTTTCCTCGTCAATTTTTTCAAAGTTCACAGCATCGTTGACATCAATTTCAATGCTTACTCTTGCAAACATTGAAATGATTTCATTTATCCCTATGTTCTCAGAATTCTCAATAGGAACGGGTGTAAGGTTCATTATCTCAACAGGAACAGGATAATGTTCGTTATCTCAGCTTTGGCAAAAGAGTTTCTGATTGTCTCTGTTGAGATGGTGTCCCATGCCTGCTTAACAAAATTGGCAGCATCTAATAATTGTGCTGCATTTTCCTTGATAGTCGTTTTTCTTGAGCAGCTTTGATGCTTTTTAAACTATCATCCATTTCATAATAATTTAAGACTTCTTTAAGATACAAATATTTATACCGCTTTTTCAGGGCTGCAATAATAAGACAAGATGTAACCAGTGATATCCGTAAAGGAATCAGTCGCATACTGATATTTTTGTGTAGTATTTACCATATTACATATTTTTAGTGCTAAGTGGGAGAGATGTAAGAAAGAAGTCATGGGGGATTAAAATTTATGTACACACAGTACCTTCTGGTTCAATGTGCGTACTTAACCGGGAGCTTACTGTATATAATAATATTTAGTGGATTTTAATTACTGGTTTAATGAATCATCAAAATGTAACCAAAAATATTACCAAACAAGTTTCCAATTTTATAAATCAAACTCTAAAACAAGTAAAACAGTATTAAATTTCTTAATATTTTAAGAAAAACAAATTTTATTCTATCTAAAAATGTTTATCATGTTTTAAAATTTATTCAAACATTTTTATGGAAATGAATTCTGAATAGTCAAACTTAATCTGATAATTTGAATTTAAAGACTTTATTTAAAATACATTCTAAGATGTGATATAATCTATTCATATGTTTCTTAAAAATCGTAAATCCTTATTTATAAATATTAGGTAATGTTATGATGAAATACGTTTTTAATCCACTATAGGTTTTTAACGTGATAAATAATTCTCTAATTGAATATGTACTGGAATTTAATAATTACATAAAAATATGAATTTATGGAAGTCATTAAGGTCTCAGAGATATTTCACTCCTTACGATAGATACCCACTGTTCGTAAATTTTATTTCAACGTATGAACAAATACACATTTTTATATTCAATATTAAGCATGGTTTTAAACATGTTAATTTATATTTCCTTAAAAATCCGCCTGATAGTTATCTTTTGAGGACTTAAGAGTGCATCATTTTTAATCAAATTTAAAATTAGTAAAGGCTTGAATATAACCATGATATTTTTTACTATCCCCATTTACACACTGAGAACATAACATGTGCATATATTTAATTTTTAAATTGATTTCTTTTATTAATCGAAATTCACTTCGGATACTAAATATAAATTAAACATCCAGGGTTTATTGAATTTGAAATAACAAATTATGACCTCAATTCTTATTCCAGCAGTGTTTATTTCAGAACTTTTTGACATGATTATAGAATAATGATATAAAAACATTAAACAAATACAAAATAATTTAATACACCTCTCCATTTCACAAAGTTATATTATAATGTTGGTCAATCTGCGAATAAAAGGGTTTAGAAAAGTTGATGTTAACCATTCTTTGTTAATTCTTCTTCTGCTGATAAAAGAAAATCTTTACAGCAAGATTTTCTTATACTTTTTATCATATCATTTTTACCTTTTAAAAGACTGTAGATTCACAATAGCTCTTAGATAATAGTGTTTTTATTAAATAATTAACTTGTCAATTCTGACATAAATGTGAAGTTAGCTAACCCTTAATTTACTTTTTAATACTCTGCGCACTGTCATATACGCTTCGCACTTTTTAAAATCTCACCATTAATTTCATTAACATTACAATTATATTTATATATTCACGTCAATATTCATGCAATTTTTTTAATGATAATTATCATTTATTATAATGTACTATTTTTACTTATTTTTCAGTTTACTCTACTTTTCTGCTATTTTATCTTATTTAGTATTTTGAACCAAAAATAATTCAATGGTTTTTATTTACATTTCTTTAATTTAAGGGAAATTTGTTTTGTCATCAGGAGACTCGAAACAAATCAATTTTTTGTACAGAAATATCACAAATAAATTTAAATTAAAATTTTGAATTAAAATTTTCTTCATCGTAAGTTTCAAATTTTCCGTTTCTCGATTCAGAAGTACCTTTCAAACTTCTCAACATTGGTTGCAGAATTCCTGAATTAGTTCTCGCTGATACACCTCAGGTTGTTTTATTTCCTCTTGCTACTTGAAATTCTTACTGAACTTTTTGATCAAGATGGAGAAACTTGTTTGTAAAAGGAAATCTTTACTGAAAGTAAACAAATGGAAATTAAATGCCAAAATGTCGAAAGAAAATTATTTTATTAAGGTTTCTCCAGAAATTAATAATTTTTTTCCTTGTAAGCAAAATTAAACATTTTCCCCGAGTTATTAATATTTCTTTGGATCAATGTTTCTATTTGATATTTCATCTGTATATCCATCCAATAGTTTTATGGAACCAATGCATTTGGGACATGAATCTAATGTAAAAATTAATCCAACCCCATGATCTATGCGTTTACTCCAATACTTCTATGTTCTAAAATATGAAATATACTCAGTAAATTCTTATTTTAATTGGTTTCAGGATTTAGTAACATTTTCGAATCCTTAAATAAATATTGTTCGTGTGATATTAATTCTGAATGACATGAGATTGCACTTTACTACAAAAGGTAATTAGTAAAGTGTAATTTAATTTTATTTCAGATATAATGTTTTTTCATTTAACAAATGCATTTTCAAAATACATGTTATATGTATGTACAAAGTACATTGAATAAATGCTATTTGTTTTAGAAACAAGTATTTATTTTTCACAAGGACCTCTTAACTGTAACTGATTGAATCCAATGTCTCTTAATAGATCTTGACTAGTTTCATAAAGTTTTCGTTATCGTGATTTAATATCTTCAAATTAAGAACATTTTATTGTATTTTGGAAAAAAAATATTATACACCTTTAAGGTTCTCAAATTTTCCACATATTTTCTCAGCAAAACAATTTACATTTTTCATTTTTATATCCAAATTTCAGTTTATTAACATTAATCTTCAAAATGTTTTCGCAATTTCAAAGATAATTGACTTTATATATTAAATAAATAATTTTAATCACTTTTAGTATTTAATATTTTCTCCGTATTAAAATTTTATTTAAATTATTATTAAAATTTTTTTTCTAATTTTTTAAATTCAGTGAAAGCAATATAGAAATGCATAATTGTCAGTATAAATTATATTTCAATGAATAAAATATCCATTGTTGTCCCAAATTTTACTAATAAAAGAACTCTGAGATAAATTATATAATTAAATTGACTGTTTTGGGAGAATAATAAATGTCATTGTAATAATCTATAATGTGTAGAATATTTATTTTTAATTTATATTAATACTTGAATAATAACTTAAAGATTATTTTTTTGCGTAATTTAATATTGGTACATTATTATTAGAAATCATCTTCAAATCATTTGAATTTTTTGTAAGCATAACATTCATCTAACTATGCGGTCTTACTCAATTTTGCTTGCCTCATTTCAATCCACCATTTTGGGTAAAACTTTAATTTTCAATTTTCAATTCCTAACTTAAGCTTATCGTGTAATGTCTTGCAAAAATTAAAACTGAGTCAACTGTTATTTCGGATATTTAAAGTTTAAACGCGCAATACTCGCATAGTTATTTTGTTTACACTTTTACTAATGTTTATTTAATAAATTTCATATAGATCATCAAAGATGACGGAAGAAAATTAAAACATTTTATTATTCTTTCTAAAAGAAAATTTTGATTATATTCAAAAGTTCTTTAATTACACAATTTTTGTGCATGTCTGAATTTTCTAATCATCTTTTCTGGTATAGAACATAATCTAGAACATAATCTTCAATACTATGTGTAACTTCGAGCACTGATCTTTATTTCACGTTCAAAAATCAGAACCGAATCAATACCAATTCATTTCTACCCGATACATTACCAACTTATACGTTGTCTTTAATTCAATCTCTGTATTATTTTTTGAAACAACATAAATAACTGGAATTGGAATTTTGATTTAAAATATATCTGATGAAAATTGTTTAATAAGAAAAAAGATTTACAATCGGAATCTGCATCGAATGATATTAAAATCTTTGAAAGTAAAAGAAAAATTTATGAATTGCAGAAGTACATATGATGGTAATTATATAATTATAATATTAATTATGTTATTACAACATTTGTTGATAACTTTTTAATTGAATTAAAAATTATTTTGAAATTTACATCCCATTAAAATTTGTTATATCGAAATTTTATCTCAATATCCATTTATAAAAATTTATAAAGACCTAAACATCAGTAGAGTTCTCAAATAGTATAGTAGCTCTCAATAAATAGTATCTAAGAAAATATAAAGAAAGTAGTAAGCACAATTTCTTCAAATATATTAAAAATCCTTTGCAAAGATTGACGGTTAGTTTTTATTTCCATAATTGGAGAAAAGTGTCAATCTTGTGAAAAAGGCGTTTCCAAAATAGCTACTCTGAGACTTAAGTACTAGTTGTTCAAGTTTATTAAATTTCTGGTAAAATACTGCCCAGTTTATGTAATCATTTCATACGGAGACAGTTTATAATCAAAGCTGACTCCAAAAATTAATTGGAAATCTTTTCTGACAATTAATATTCACACCGAGGATAAATATGATTTCGAGAAAATAGAATATATAATGAAATTCACATAATTTTTGAAAAAAAATTGGAAGATCAATTTTTGTAAAATGCGGTGATCAGGAATTTTTCACTAGGTCTGCATGAAAAAAAACCTTCACTCCCAAATATTTATTTATTTAAACCAAATTATTAAATTCTATTTTCTAAACAAATTTTATTTTTCTTTCTATAATAATTTCCTTGGTAATATTGACAATCCAATTTGTCTTTAAACTAAGAATAACAGGGAACTTTGGTTTTATACTAATAAAGAGTATTATTTTTATTGAATTTTAGATATAAGGTAACGTCTTTTTATCTTCATCACCTGTATCTTTCTTCATTTACAATATAGTTTATCTTCATTACTTTCCGGTTAATTTCGATGTTAGATAGGAGACAAAATATTATTTTGAAAAGAAATATAGATAAATGAAATTTTGATTGTGAAGTTGGAAAAGTTATTACGATACGAAGAAGGCATTTCAAACTGGATGTATCATTAAGACTCCGTGAAAATTATTACTTTGTCTAGTATACCACATTAAACAATTATTTTTATGCATAAAAACAATCGATAAAAATAAATTATCATACATCAAAGTATAACGAAGCCAATTCCAGAGAAGTTTTATAATTAATTTTATCGTTATAAATAACGATGTCGTTTTGTAGAGATTTAAATTATATCTAAATATTGTTTGAGTGAAAATATCTCAAGTTGTTTAACAAGATGTGTAAATTCAAAAATTGTGTACTAAAATGAAATTTCACAAATTCGATTACATTATAGTATCATTTAATAGAGAATTTAATTTCAAGTATATTGACATAAAAAAGTTCTTATAAAAAATGAAATCTGATGATGTAATATACGAAATTCCAACTATTACACAATCGACAATTAAAACACAATTTAAAAAGTAGGGATGTACCCCCATATATAGGTACCTCCATTCGCCCAAAAAAATATGTAAGTCGAGGAATCCTATGGGATCTGGAGTGCACATTACTATCTACTACTATTTATTCATTTTTGATAAATTCGTGACATATTCTAAATAGCCGTTTAATTTTTAATGACTTAACATTATATATTTTTCCACTCCTAAAAAGTCTATATTTTAATTTATAAAATACTGTTGTACTAAATTTTTTTTTTAAAAATAAAAAAATATAATAAAAAAAATGATAATTACGGGGAACCTGTAAATGAGGATGAATTTAAGCGAAATAAAATAAGAAAATTAATAATAATTAGTATTTGAAGATCCTGAAAAGAAGATGGAAGAGAAAACATTTAAGGTCAAAATCAACTTCAAAAATAATTCGGAATTGTTATTGAATTTAATTTAAAATACATTAATACATATTAAAAAAAAAATCAAAATTAACTTCATTATTAGAGAAGATCTGATCACATTTATTTCCTCCGTGCCAAAACTGCTGTCGTAAATTATTAGCAAATTGAAACAAAATTGTTTTCTCCAGATTCATTTGAAGCAGTTAAATTAATGATCAAAAATCGATCAAGATCGAATAAATAAACAAAATTGAAAACAAGTTTTAATAAAGTAAAAAAAATGTAGGAAATAATCAAAATTCCGTAAATGTTGTACTCGTGTTGTACAACAATAATATAATCGATTGACATTTATTGATATTCTTGAATTCATTGTAATATTTTTGGTTTGCAAATTCTGAATCAATAAATCAATATTTTGGTGGGATGTCGATAATTTGATACCCAAGAACGCGAGTGAAGTCAGAATAAAAATCAATAATGATTTAGATTTTTAATTTAAATAAAATTTCAATACTCTTATAAATTTGTAAAAGTACTATGCATGAAACGAGATTCTCAGAGCTTTTTTTATTAAACAGAAATAGGTTAAAGCATACTGTAAACTTTTATTTATAATATTTTTCTTTCAAGATACCAATAAGAAAATAGAATAATTGACTACGCAAATATATTTCCAAAATTTAATTAATTTATCATCGATCTATAAAATTATCACTGAATTATTGACACTTCTAATAATTTAATTTCGCTAATCAATATATTTTAAAATAGTTTTTAAATGTATTTAATGTAACATTTAATACAAGAAATTAATTTATTTCAGTCGTATCGCCTGCAATTATAATTGCCTATGTAACTTTGTAAATATTAAAATTATTACAATAATAAATGGTTTCCACGCTATTATTATTTAATTTTGATTGAACATTAATAAATAAAAATAAGTAAGTTTTATCTTGTGCATTTAAATTCATTTTCCATTTGAATTTCTAATTAATTTTCACTAATAACTATTTTGATGGTTAATCTCATTAATTTTATTATAAACTAGTGAATAACTAAGCTAATTCAAATGAAAGTGTTTATTTATTGACAAAAAATAAGTGATTTTAAAATGTTTTAAATTTTCTATCTAAAAAAAATTCTCCAAAGGTATGATTATTTATATAATCTATAGTCATAGATTATTTATCTTTAATAACATTTCCACCTGTTACCGTTGCGATTTCAGCATTTTCACTATTCTCGTCCTTTCTGTCATCATCACTTTCGCTTTATCAAAAACAATACGCATTCAGTTGTTTTAAAAGATCGTATATTTTCTTTTCTGGTTCAATATTTATTTTCTTTCTCGTTTAGCCATATTTTGTTTTTTAAAAACCGTAATATTAATTTAAAAACAGCCGATGAATTCTCAACAGATAATTCTGGTTCAACATTGTTGAGAATCTTGACTTTGACAAAATTATATTTCCCAGCGAAGTTCGATTTTTATAGAATTTAACTTCGATTTTTGGTCATGAAATCATAGAAATAATCGAAACAAATGAGCAATATTGTATTATATATGGTATGTAAGTTTACCATTAATCCGCATATGCGCGAAATAATACTCATTGAGGATATTTTATCGTATTTGAGGAGGTTTTGTATTGCGCAAAATAAAGACATCATGAACGTCTTAAAGAAATCGATGATAAAATTTTGAGAAAAAACAAGTTAACTTGTTACCATAACTATCAAACCGTCTCATATTTTTTCAAATCTTTCGTTCTGTTGCAACTGTAGATTAAAATTTTACTTTTTAAATTACTGGCTATTTTATATAGTATACCTAATTCTTTTGTACCCGGTACCAGTACTATTTCAATATCGCATAATCAAAGGATTATATGTCATTTCAGAGTTTATTTCATTTATAAATTGAAATATTTGTTTTATTAAACATGTTCAAATTATTAACAGTTAATAATTAAATTAGTAAATTAATAAAATCACATGTATAGATGATATATGAGTTTTTATAAATATTGATTAATTTGATTATTTATCCACTAACATGTAATTATTAAAAATATTTATTTTCTAGCTTAATTTCTCTTTTGTAATTTGAATTTGTCAATAATCAAATTCATATTTCACATTTTTATAAAATTTTCAATACCGCTATAAAATTATCGATTATCAATTTTATTTTTATCATTAAGGCTAGATTTTAAAAAAATAGATTTTATTTATTTTATTTTACTTAAAAATTTCAGTGTCAATCTTAACATAATGTTAATGGGATTTTGACATTTCCTGACAGATTTATCATTTTTGAATTTTGTTTACATTAGTAAACATTTGTTTATTTAGTGTTTTATTCTTGCTTTCTTCATTTATTTGTTTAATAGTAATTTGTATTTATTTCGTTTCAAAATAAATTAATTTTCCCTATTGGTTAAAATTATGTTCTCAAGCGTGTACTGTTATGTCATGAATGTTAAATAACCTATTATTAATAAGAATGTAAACTAAATAAGATTATCATGTCTAAAATATGTAATTCAATATTGATTATTAGATCTTATTATTATTTTATTACATTTTATACTATCTAAAAATTCTTGTTTGATTCGCAATTATTATTAAGTACAATTAACTTTGTTTTGTTTTTACACGAACTCTTTGGGAACGTATTTATTGTATACAGACAGAATCGGTGTCTAGTTAGAATACACTTTCATATTGACTCTCAGTGACTATAAATAATTTTTTGATATTATTAATATTAATTTTCAGTTTATATAAATCTTTAAATAAGTTAAATATAAGTTAAAAATTATAAGCTAATTCAGTATAAGCACGTGTCACGCTTGATGAAATTATGTTTCTTTGAACGAAATCTAATATAATGCAAAATTATTACTAATTAATTTCATTTTCTTTCAACTTTTGATGTGACACAATAATACGGCCACATTTTATATGAAATTATCTAAAATTGCTTTTTTTTGATGAGAGTAGACATACGACTGCAAAAGTTTAACCTTATTTTTAATGACAGATTTTTGTATCAAGATTTTGTATTTGTAAATCTTTTTAAGAAAGTATTGAGAAAATTTGTGGTAAAATAATAGAATACGATTTTCGAAATATGCTTAAAAATAGATTAAAATTAAAATTCTTATTTATTACAGAATTAATTTGAAAATTAATAATAACTCATTAATGAAATATGAGATAAATATTACATTTTCATATTTCCCTCTGATGCTCTGCATGAATGTATATAAAATTGAATAATTGATATTGAAAAAAATAATATGTTAAAATCATTTAATGACGTAATAATACTAAAATAATCATATGAATGGTTACTTAATAAAAATTATATTTCTTTCTAATAATCTACAAATGAAAAGAATTATGACTTCATAAAAGGATACTGCTTATAGAAAATTATCGTTACTTTTCGAATATTATTTTAAAATATTCCATTCAAATCTTATGGAAGATATACATTATTTCACCATAATCAACTTAAATAATTTCTTTTAAAGTCATATGTTTCCATTGATCACGGAAGTTGATTTGCAGATAATACTGAAATAGAAAATATTAAAATAAATATTTTACCGATTAAAATCAGAAGTTATTGTAAAAGATTTCTACGTGAAACAATTGAATAACAATAATTACTCAAATTCAGCAATACTCTTAATTTTTATTGAACAGACCAGGTCTGAAATTGCGATGAAATAATATTATGTTTTCCTAGCAGAAATATTTTGTTTCTTTAATTGTAAATAATAAGTATTAACATGAACTGTCTTGTTCGGTTTTTAAATTTATTAACATATGTTAATTGATTTTAAATTATGCTTATGGTATGAAGTATTTTGGTGCCTTTTACATTCTCGTAACTGGTATATATTTGTTATTTCTAGTTACTAGAAAATATATAAAAATTTACATTTTCTGAAAAGAGAACGAAATGCAAGTGAATTAAATATTTCAAATTTTAAAACCACACCAATCTCAGTAATTTTTGTAAAATATTCAACATTCAATCTAATTATCTTGACTTTTGGCAATTATAACTCTTAATTTTGCAAGTTTATAGAAAGAAAGTCTGTAAATCAATGTTTTCGCATACATTTTGTGCATGCTTCCAACCTCTAATAATTGACATGGATAAAATATTAGAGATTTTTCGAAAAAAACGAAATAGTTCATAATTTCCATTAGTTTATTTTATCATAAAAACTAAGATACAAAATAAATTAACAAACTTTATCGATGGTTCAGTTTAATACTGAATATAATAATATATTTATATGTTATGTCAATTATTTTGAATTTTCATCTTTTTGGTAATGGGGAACTACTGCTTCACATCAAAGTTATATATATATATATAATATACAAAACAATTTGGGAATGGAATTCCCTTATCTTACACAAGATTATGAATAAATCTCTGGAGCAGCCGGGAAAATAAAAATGAACCAATGAAACAAAATGATATATCTTGACGGAATGTCCAAAGGAATACGCTGGAAAACAAGATGATTATCTATAAGTGTAAGGAAATGGCAAGGTTTAAAAGAGAGAAAATAATTGCAAAAGATAAAAGAAAATTTATTTATAGAAGCAAGATTAGAGAGGAGATTTTAGAAGATGGAAAAGAGAAATTAAAAATGTATTTAATCAAAGTTAAAATGAAATAGCCAGGGAAAAACAGAAAAAAGGAATATATAATAATCGTTAAGTTAATAAATCAGTGATATTCGAAGTAAAGAGTAGAAATTGTTAAAGTCCTAAGTCCTAAGCAACCGGAGTTTTTAGCCACTAGCAGCAGTTAAGTAGTCGTATAATTAAAATGTTCCCAAAGTGTTATTCCTCCAGAAGGGTTGTAATAAGTACGCGAATACGTTTGAGTTGCATTGCGTAATTACAGTCATTGTAATTGTTATAACCATTTGTGGTATTCACTAAAGTCATATCGTACATAATATCCAAAATTTTCTATTAACAACAAATTTTTTTCTGGTTTTATATAATTTATTTTTATTTTCAATCTATAATCGTGAATATTTTTCATTTGCTATCTCTCAAGCTCTATTAATTAACTTATTTTTGATTATTTTCATAAATATCAATTTTTAAATCTGGGTTTTCCATTTCAGAAACAGTGAAGTTGTAAATTTTGAAATGCCTTTAGCAATGCAAAATCATTTGCGTTTACGCAACCGAACTATAATGCCAGTCCGTTTGAATTCTGGTAATCAAGGCAGTTGTAATACTAGTAACGACCAAGCCTCTGTCAGTTCAGATTCATTCGGCAGTAGTGTCGGTAATCTGGACTCATTACACAACTGATTTCTGATCTTTATTTGTTATCTATTACTTTTGTTATACTTATTGACGTTTATTTAATCATTTAACCAGATACACACTTCGTATTCATTTATCAATTCTATTTTTACCGGAATAGAAGTTGGGGAAAACTGTGTTTTACATTAAGCATTTGCATCATATCTATCCTCCTCCCCCTCACACACACACATACATATAATACATATAACATTAGTTATTTTCGGTTGAAATTATTTTGCTCATTTTCTTGGTGAGTGCTGAATTTCTTGTATCAAAGAGAAAATAAAATATCCACATTGTTTCTTACCAAAGGGCAGCTCTCCATTAGTGAAATTGAATTTGGAAATAGGAACTTATTTTATCTAACATATTTTATTTGTGTCATGAATAATAATAATAATATTGTTTATTTTAGTCATGTAGTTTTCATTATTCATTATTCATTACCTATTAATGATTTCTTTTGTTTTTTGTTGTTTTGTGCCTTAAGTGATATATTTAAATTGATAAAGAAGAGTAATGCTTTCAAATATTATATATGCTTTGAATTTGGGGTTTGTATAAATACTGACATTGTATTCATCATTGCTATTGCACCTTTTTAACATTTTTTTTAATTTTACCGAGTTGTCTTTATACCTGAATTTCTATTATAAATTGTTCATAAACCGTTTTGCATGTGTTTATTATATATTCTTACACACACACACGCGCATATATATATATATATATATATATATATATATATATATATATATATATATATATATATATATATATATATATATATATATATATATATATATATATATATATATATATATATATATATATGTATATATATCAATTTTTGAGTTATGTAGGACTGGTTAATCCTTTATTATAGTTTAAAAGTGTAGTATTAGTCGATGTTTGGTTATTTTGGTTGATGTTTATAATTGTATTTTTGACAAGCAAATTATGGAGAGAGAGAAAGAAAGAGGAAAAAATTGTAAATAAATATAATCAGATTGAGAATCTTATATTTTTTGAGTTTTTTGAATATTTTTTCTATATTTTATATAATTGAAATTATTTACTCATGATTACGACTCTTCAAAAATTCCATATACATATTGGTTTTCTTTATTTTTAAATCTTTTTATATACTATATACTGGTGAGTTAGCATTTATTAAAAAAAATTCATTATTTATATCAGCGTTTCCTATAGTGGTTCCGTGGACTTTTTGTAAATAAATAATTTATAAATAAAGATTAATAAATAATTCTCGATTTTATTCGATCCAATTTAAAATTATTTTTCAAAGGGAAAACACAGTTTTTTAATTATATTGTTTTAAAATACGAATTTAAAGTTAGTTTTAATAATATTTGATAATAAAAATTTTTGAAGTATTTTTTTAATATCGATAAATTTTGTGAATAGTTAACCTAAATTTTTGTGATGATGGAACGTTGGTTAAAACAAGGGACTTTAAAAAATAAAAACACTTCAATAAGTGCACCTACTGCTACCAACAATACTACTGGATATATTTCTGAAGAACCGAAGCTTTGCCCTTCTACAAACAGTGATCATTATCAATTAAAAAGACCAACAAGTGAGTCAATCTTGTGTAATAAAAATGAAAATATGACATCAGTTATTTGTCGTATGGATTTATAAGTTTAATTTTTTTAATATTATTAATCAACAATCAAATGAATTTACTTTATTTTTTGTATGATTATTAATTTTTTTAATAAATACTATAATTTCCTGTAATACTATAGCTCGTATTAATATTCCCGATATTAAAATTCTAAGATTTTTGTAAATAGGGTACCGTCAAAAATTTGAAATCAAAAAAGGGTGGCGCGATGAAAAAACTTTGGGAAACGCTGATTTATATCAAGAGACTAAAACAATTAAGTGATAATTTAAGCCTTTTGCTGACTTTTTTAAAGACTATGAATCAGTAAATCAAATTAGATCCGAGTCACTTGAAAAAGTCAGTGCCGAAAATTCGTGAATATTAAAAACATCGATATTTTACTGATTCAATTCTATTGGAATGGTGTCTGAAGAGATGAATATGATATATTTTGCGGATATTTTTTCTGTGATTTAGCTAATTTGCAAGTGATGTGATTTTCAGTGTATCGGGGAAAGTATGCAATAGAATCAGCAATATTGTATACTTACCTGGCGCGAAGAGAAATCTTCGCGTCACCTGCATAGTACTGATGAAAGCCAAAAGCTCGAAACTAGTCTACTATTGGGATTTGCACTAGGTATCACAAAGTTTGCTATGTTTATATAATTCTCTATTTGTGTATGTGAATATTCTATTTATAATAGAAATATTCAAAATAGATATTAAATAAATGTATTTTATATATACAGCTTAAATTATGTAACAAAATGAATAATAATCTCTTGATATTAATAATGAATATTTTAAAATAAATGCTAACTCGCCAGTTCGTTGGTACTAAGTTAAATTCTAACACTTTGAAAAAAAGCATCTAATTTCATTTACTTCAAAGTTTCAAACTAACCCATTTTGAAGAATCATTGGAAAAGGTCGAACGGTTGCTGTGGCGTTTCGATTGAAATTCTCATCTATCTCACAAAGCTCATTTGTTTACCTTTATAGAAGAAAGAATACCAGTTAGATCGGCCGATTTTAGGGGTTTTCCCATCATTTTCTTTCTCATCCTCGATATCGATATTTCACACTGAAAATTTTAAATTTGTTTATATTTCGGATAATCAAAATTTAGCAAAATAGAAAAAGAGATGTAAAAATAAATAAAAAAAATGGAAAAAAAGTTCTTATAATAATATTACTTATCAAGATAGTTTTTTTGAATACTGCTTCTTTTCGATAATTGCAATTAGAATTTCGAAAAACTAGAGACATTCAAGCTAGTTCGAGTTTGAGCTCAAATTCGAAGTTATTTTCGAGCTTTCGAGCTTGCATCTAATATTTTAAGTAAGTAATATTTTATAGCAATAATAATCAATATAATTTCTTTATTTAAATATCTTTATTAAAAAGTATTTTAAGAATACACGTGCACTTAAAAATTTATCTAATAATCTGGAATTTCCAGATATTTTCTGTAAATTATTTATTTTTGATTTCAATAGTTTCTTGATTCATTTCACCTAAGCCATCGACAAATACATCATTCGAACCATTTTCTTCATCTAATTCAAATTGGTCTATAATATTTTCTTTGTAAAATGTATTCGTTACAGCCAAATGCAATGCATCATTTAGACACTCATGATATAAAGAAAAATTTATTTATCCTTCATGACACTTGTTTCATAACCAGTACTTGCAATAATATCATGTTCCTTAATTAAATTGAATATGATTTAATTTACTTATCACAATTTCATTTGCAATAATTTTATATTGGAATATATAGTCAATATAAGGAAAAAGGAAAAGAAAAATTCAATAAGAAAGATTAACTAAATTTCATATTGGAGTGAACAGGCGCTAATTTAGATGGATAATTTTTAATTGACATATTCATTTAATTATGTTTGTATAAATAATCTGGGTACTAACGACGTATCGTAAAATTAATAATGAAGAAGCATTTGATATTCAATTCTTCCTGTCTTCAGTCAGACTCTTATGGGCTTAGAAGAGGCACATGTAATTTGGAAATTTAAATAAGATTAACTTTATAAAACCAACGGATCACAAAATTGTCTCGGAAAGGCAATTAATTTACTATCTGAAATATTCGTTGCTGAAGATCCAAATCCTTATCTAAGTACAAAGGTTCCTGAAAGTTTATTAAATATATTTATTTGAATAAAAAAAAGGTGGTGCAAACAACTTATTAAAACGCTTGCCAAAGAAACAGGTACCAAATCAAGAGGTATATTCAGACTATAAATGAATTCTAAGATTTTTTGTTCCATTATTTTATAAATTATGTTTCATGAAATGTTATTACTTCATTATAAAATTCTATTCATGTTTTCATTAGTTTATAGTTTATTAAATCCTATTAGTACTTATTTTTTATTTAAATATGTAGTCAATATGAATAAAAGTTTTGGTACCCCTCCTATCAGAGACTCTCCCTTACTAAATCTCGTGTTAATATTCCTCTCGCTCTAATACTTAATAGGTTTAGAAGAGGAGTACCTCTAGGGGTACTAAGTTTTTTTATAAGCATGTGGATTTCAGATTTTATCGGAACCAATTAAAATGTATGCAATTTGAACGGCGCTTCGGCTGAGAGCTTTAACAGTCCAAATTGTGATAAGGAAATTTCTAAAACAGGACTTTCTTGGTTTCCGACTCTAATAAAATCATTCTGGAACGGGTTATTAGATATGTTTTCAGAGCCACTTCTGTGAAGCAGTCTTCATTCATCTCTTATACCAAAAATAACATAATGAGTAGCACAATTTAGCATCTGTTGTTCGTTTTGAAATCACAAAAGGATGGGGAAAGTAATTGTGTCTTGGTATTAGTTTCCAGTATGAGACAAGAAGATCGCAAACCATAAAATGAGGAAAAAAATAACACAATAATTTTGGAAAATAGTTGCACCAACACCCATTTGGAATTGAATATCTTTTGCGAATTAACAGCTATTTGAACTCACAAAAATGGAGAATCTGTATTCAAAGTTTTCAATGAAGTTACAATTAATAACACCTAGGTAAGGAATTTGTTTGAAGGCAAAATGTTTTAATGCATAAAAATTTTTCGGTTATGAGACTTAAAAATTGTATTAATATTAATATATCCACAGACAAACAAGAAAAAATGTAATATGAAGAAAAGTTCCTAAAACGTTTTCCAATATGTGAATTCAATTTTAAGTTTAACTACTAGCAAGTTTTTAATTCACGATCAGTAAAAGCAGTTTTGCCTATTTTCCAATGACATATACCGTGGTTTCTCCGAAATAAAGCCCTAACACAATTTTTTTAAAAAAATTATATTGTAGCCCTAACACTGAAATTAAGCCCTAGCATTTTTGTCTTTTGATATATATTAAATAAAATTTCAGATCGCTATATATTGTTAAAAATTAAACTATTTCATAAAATTGAATAAATTTTTTTTAAATTAATCCATACAAAATGGCAGGAATGTTATATTCCAATTTATATATGAAATATGAAAATAGGCCAAAATGTAACTCAAAGAACAATAAATTCATTGGTTTTAAAGCTCCATCATATTCAGTATCTATCAAACGATTCTCTATTTGTAAGGTTCGTTGAAAGTAAAGGATATGGAAGTCCACGGTTGGCAGCGTTTTTTGAAATATTTTTTGGGATTTCAAATGAACCAATTTTCATAAGCGTTGTCATTTGAGCCCGTCTTTTTTTATTAAGCATTCCAATATCCAACAACATTTACGTTTCAGTAATACGTTTACTTCAATTTCACTTTCAGTTTGTACGTTGATCGATTGACAATTGCACCAATCGATCGATCCATTGCACCATATCAACATCCTTTTCCACTATGGTTACGTTCTTAATGCTCTCAATAGTAATTTCATCCAATTTCTCTATTTTGCTCCCTGCAGTTTCAACTGTGTAATTTTCTTTATAAATATTGCAGGTCTTCCTGCTTGATGATGAATCCCTATTAAAAAATCGAAATCTATTTTAAACTTTTAGCACCTGACTTCTTAAGTTTTTCTTGTGCCTTTTTGCCGCAAATTAAAAGTCTTTCAAAAAGTCTTCATTTTTTTACTTACTCACCTTGCTTTTTTAATTTTTTTATTATCAAAAATCAAAGACAAGCAAAAAAATTTACATGTTATTTTCAATTTTCTAAATGTAAAATTATTATCAAATTTGTGTTGGCAGTTAGTTGTACAGTGTAAAAATAAATAATAATCTGAGTCAAGTCAAAAGTAGAATTACACCAACCTATAAGAGCCTTTTATAGTTTTATTTGATTTAATTACAGTTTTAAAGATTTTCTTTTTTTAATGACAAAGTTGCAAACTATATTTTCAAGGCCATCTGAAATGATTCTCCTTCTTACAGGGTCTGGCTATAATAATGGACATTATATTGTTAAAAAAAATTAAGTAACGAGTTGTAAACAGCAATTAAAATCATTTTGTTTAAGATCAACAAAAACTTTAATAACCTAAAATATTGATAAACCGCAGCATCAACAACCGAAATCCACTAAAATTAACATTTAATCGGCAACGAATTTATTGAAATTATTTAATCTATTCATTCACTAGTATAACTAGTACCTCAGCTCGTGGTTATATAATAAACCCTGACTTGTTGGTAATCAGTTTATTGATGTATATGTAATAGCATATTATAGTAGCAATAGTTTTCATTGAAATATTAATAGCAAAACTTTGTAAAATCTAAAATTTATTAAAATTTACAATTTCCTGTGACGTAAAGAGAAAAATATGCTGGTGGCCAATTTGTTAAATAATGGCTATTACATTAGTGTTGGATTTCGTAAATAATATTTGAGATAAAAAACTTAAGATTAAAAAAATTATATTAATTTGTTTTTTCTTTATTCAAAACGTTACATTGTTTTCCGTAATTAAAAATTTAAATAATGATAATAATAATAATAAAAATAATAATAATAATAATAATAATAATAATAATAATAATAATAATAATAATAAAATTAATAATAATAATAATAATAATAATAATAATAATAATAATAATAATAATAATAATAATAATAATAATAATAATAATAATAAAATTAATAATAATAAAAATAGTAATAATAATAATAATAATAATAATAATAATAATAATAATAATAATAATAATAATAATAATAATAATAATAATAATAATAATAATTATGAACCATTAACATTACTGTTATTTATAATTTTAAGTTAACAATTATAAAAACAATATAACTCTGAAACCATTTGTCTAAAGCCATTACTATAAATACAAAGTAATATGCACTGGAAAGGATGTCATAAACAAACTGCATATTAATAATTTATGATTAACAGACTAATTGAGCAATTAGTTGATATCCGGTCCGGCAATGTAATGAGAAATTATGAAGCAAAACTTGTTGAAAAATATCGCTATTTAAAAATTTATTTATCCTTCGCCAAATCTTTGGGGAGAAAAATAAAAATTGGTAATTATTTATTGGAATATTGGCTACCTTGAGGATCACTAGAGATCCTAAGTTATAATTTATTATTATGCCATAAATATTCTATGTCAATATTATAGTTTCGTGTACATAACGGTTAAAGTAATATAGTATGGCACAAAGTTATACAGGACTGCTATTTGAAGTGGATTTGATTCACAATAATACTCAAAGTATTTATTTTTCATCAAAAATTCTATCATTAATTGATACAGAAATGAGTGTTTTTAAACAAATTAATAAAACACAATTCATCAAAGCAGAAAGAAATGGAAAAAAGTATTGTCATAGAATGTGGAGCATACCATTTATTTCATGTAATATTCCAAATATTTGGTATTCATACTCTAATAGAGCTGAAATGGTGAATAAAAAGAAAATAAATTTGTTTATCTATTAAGCAAAAATGAAAAAAAAATATTTTTGTTTTTCTTATCTGTTTAATTTTATTTTTTTAGTAATCAGTATTCTTAGATTCCGAAACGTTGATATATTCATAATTATATATGAATTTTATTTGATTTTAAAAATATTTGATATTATTAATTATTTTCACTAATATTATTTTTTAAAAATATATCATTAAAACAAAATTTAATAATTTTTAAAATATTAATATTGATTTCTTTTTTCTTCATTTTCATACCAGGACCCATTTTATACATTGGGAAATTTTCGCAACCCACCTGACTTATCTTCATTTTTATATGGTTTTATGTTATCTTTTTTATGTAGTTTACTTTTCAAAATGCAAAATCCCCATTTTTGCGTGTAAATCTTTTTTTAAAAATTTCGCGACCTAAATTCAATCTGTGACCTACACTTCTGAATTAATGAATTCACTGGTACTCTGTTAGGGTTTCCAGATTTTCACCAAGACAAACAGGGACAATCCCGGAAAACCGGGACGTCTGGCAACCCTAGGTAAATATATAAAAAATTAAAATAATAAACCAAATATAAATATAAAAATCAATAAACTCACATATTTTTAAATAATTTAATAGCTTTAAATATTGTAAATAAAAAAGTAACTTTCCCACGACTTCCACAGATTAAATTAAACAAAAATAAAACTTAACCATCTGTCATTCATAACAAAACAAACTACCCAACAGGAAAAGTTTCATATTAAAACCCACCGAACAAGAAAGCTAATTCGAAAAATAGAAAAAGTGTGATAAATAAACGAAACTTTGGAGGCAGTTGTCCTCCAAAATTTTTAATGTTGTTTGCAATATTGCAATGCAAAAAAAAACGGGACAATTGAGCGTCCCGAAGACTTCTTTCGGGACACCGGGACAATGATCTCAAAACCGGGACGTCTGGCTACCCTATACTCTGTCCAATTAGGAAATATGAACTATCAACATAAAATTTTACATTAATTTCGATAAATCGTAATTTTCTTCAACTGCTATCTTAAAATCGACTTCCATAACAAAATATAAATTTTAAAAAGTTAATTTAAATAAATTTAAATTTTAGCATGAGAAATAATTGACAAAATATGATTAATAAGTACTTTAGTGCATCAATTTTGTTATTGTTGTTGAAGTTGTTCGATATCAACTTGAGATCTGACTTTGAAAACAAAAAGAAAACTCGGATCAAAATATTACTGGATAAAACAAATAAATAATTTTTCAAAAATGTACATTCACTAAAATTTACACAAATGCCAATAACTATTATTTATTTGTAATTCAATTTACTTGACTTGTTAACTACTTCTTAACTACTTCATGTCGGCGTGGATCATCGGTGGTCCGCACTAATCTGTCCCATCGGACGGCGCGTACCACCGGTGGGACGTATTTGATTGTGTTATTAGCCGTATATTAGATGTATTATTAGAAAATTTAACGTATATTCATCAAAAACATTTATTTTTAATTACAATTATAATTAATAACGTATTATAAACATAACTTCTGTTCAATAACATAAACTGCAATCGTTGTGTTACACAGGAGCCAACGATTTCTTTAACGAAAATTTATTGAAAGGCAGATGTAGCTAAATGCTTAGATGTACCATACAAAAAATGGGTGCTTTGAAGTTTTTTTGCAAAATACCATAAACAATTTTTTTACCAAAATCAAAACATTTCGAATTTATTAATAATTATAATTAAATTATATCATCAAAAATAAACATAAAAAAATAAAAAAAATAAAAATTTCTTGATTTAAAAGTATTCTATAAGAAAATTTATTGTGGCAAATTTTAATAATAATATTTTTGTTATTAAATAATTAATGAGCAATGACATTAGTTTTTATTATAATTTTAGTTTTTTAATTTAAAAAAAAATTATAGGGCACTTCAGTATCATTGCTTAGGTGCTACAAAAACACAAATGTTGCATTAATTATTATTTGCATTTAATATTTTTTTAAATTTTAAAATTTTATTAATTTGCTAACCTAAACAAATAGTAACTTATAATTTTGTTAATTATTGTTTTTTCCAATTTTTGGATCTTTTCTGGGAAATGAAATGTCCCATCAATGTTACAATCTGCTGTTTACTGATGCTTAAAATCACAAATGGCAATTCAGAGGAAATTCTCTCGCATTAATTTCCCAGTCAAATTGAAATTCTTTAGGAAAATTATTATTCAAAGAAATTCATTTTTAATTAGACTAATATAATTAAATAAAAATTCTAGAAAACATCTAAAGTCATGCGTAAATAAAATGTTTATACCATCTAGAAAAAAATTAACTCTTTAAATTTAATTTTCACTATGAGATTAATACTATGTTCTGCCTGCCTCAAGACCCTTGCACGAATTAAGAAATCCTCTAATGATAAAAAGGGTTTTCAAAGTTTAAAATTCTCTTTATTAACAAATTTATGCATATTTGACACATTACTCGCCATGTCAGTTGCATATGTCTGATACCACCAAGTTCTGTAGACATCACATCAGTCACATATAGGGATTGTAAATTTACCGATTTTTTCATTTACCGGTAAATCGGTAAATGAAAATAAAATTACTGGTTTACCGGGAAATTTTTTTTTCTAAAAGATAAAATAAAGTTGCCAAAAAACAAGTTTAAATTTCTATTTCATGATTTTTATTTCAAAAATATAAAATATGAAAAATAATGTATTATTATAAATCTAAACAAACTATAATAATATTTTAAAAACAAATAAAAATAAAGTAAAAAAATAATAATGACACAGAAATAGCTTTATTAACTAATAGTTTTCTATTTATTAACATATTTTAAAAAATAGCTCCTCAAAAAACTTAAATTATTTAAAATCCTATCCCCTAATTTTGTTTTTATTTTTGTACAAAATAACCCAGAGCCCGAGAATACCCTTTATGAATCAACACTTGTTGGACGAATTGTCATCAAATAATCATATACCATTTGAATATACTTTCCTCGTATTTTCTCTTAGCGGAAGTACTCCAATTCTTTTTTCACAATATATTGCCATTTTTTTAATTTTTTTGTTGTGGAACTTATCTTTCCTGGCATTCTGTTTTTTGTTTTATCAGATCGTATAATTTCTGCTTTATCTACATTAACTGTTGAAGTGTCAATATTTTTATTATCTGACTGTAAACTGGTATCTAAATCAGTAGGATTTAACTAAATCTGACTATCAACAATAATAATCGAAAGTATATCCACAATAGTTTTGATTATTGTTGCTTTATTGGTGATATGAAAAATATCGTAGTTTTACTGATTCGAAAAAACCAAATTAGGGTCTGCCAAATATTGCAGAACATGGAGTAGTCGATTTGGTAAGTGGCATGTTAATATCAAATGTAGTAAAATAATAGTAATAGTAAAATTAAAACTTACCTTAGCTTTAAAAACTCGCACAAAATACAAACAAATTAACTTAGAAAATATGTAATATAAAGTAATTTATTTATAGAAATTATCACTTTTTGTAAATCATGTAAAGGACTCGTAACTCTTACTTTTAGGTATTTATAAATACGATATTTTACACATAAAAATTTCTAGCAAAGATTTTTAATTTACCGAATTTACCGGTAAATTTACAATCCCTAGGCACATACGATCGACATTATTAGTTTTAATGAAAGCCAAGTCAATCATATCCACTTGATTATTTGCTCAAATTTGTAATATATTTTGAAAGTGTGGTCTCTGCTGAACACGGGGTAATTAATTCATGGTTATGTTAGAAAAAATAAGTGAGTATCGCTTTGTAGAAGAATTAACATTATTACATGGATATTAAAAATCTTTTTTTCATGACGTAGATAAAAAATGGGATAAAAAAGGTAAAAATATTTTTCTTTCTACTTTATTAATAAAATTAATTAATAATCCAAATTGGGCCAAAGAAGTAGTTTTAACAAAATTCCTTGGCGATTAACGCATTAAAGTAGTTGAGAAAACGATAAATATGTTTAGAAATAAATCTCAGGCCCCTATAAGTTCAATTTCTGATTAGGTGTATAAATATACATATAATGGATGCAATTAAGAGTCCTCCAGCTATCTCTAGTCAGAAATATAGACAAGTGAAGAGTTCAAGTAATATTTTTAAGTATAGAATAAATTAAACTGAATTTTTTTCCATTTTTCCCAAACGATAAAACAAACTTATTAAATGTTATTAATCATTTAAAAAATAGGGAAATTGTTTGAGGCTACAAATTAAATCAAAAAGTTCGCCTTAATAAATTCCTATTTACAGATTTTCTAATTGTTTTCTGTGTTTTTTGTTACAGTCAGATCTGGTTTGCAAATCAGATTTAAAGAAAAAAATATTTTGTGTAGATTTTCTATTAAAAAAATACAGTTGATATTGACGAGTATAGTAGAAAATTAAATTTTTTATTCAACTCTTGCTACAAGACAAACCAATCTCATATATTTGTTTCTGTTTCTATTTTATTTACAGGAAAATAATTAGACTCTCATTTTGAGACATTTTTTCATGATTACATAATTAAGAATTAATATTTTTGTTATTTTTGATATATTTTATGATATGAATATTAATAGTTTTCACGCCTCTTACTAAGTCAATAATATTTATGGATATACGTATATGCAAAGCCGGATTTACTCAAGGCTAAAAATCTTATGGGCCATTTTATAATTTTATTTTAATCAAAAAGGTTAATTTGTTTCCTACTGTAATATAGTTACAATAATAGTTTAATTTCTAAAATAATATTACATTTATTGATATATAAAAGATATAAACATGAAGCACAATTCATAAATAAAAAAACATTAATTTAGAAAAAGTTCCTTCTATATTTCTTCGCTCAAAATCTTCAACAGCAAATTTATAAATGTATTATATTAAATATAATTTGTAATATAATTAAATACTTCTTTACTTATACCGTAGAGTGCCGAATAGTATACCTCCCCAAATAGTGTACCAGTGGTATAATAAACCAATTAGTATACCAGGGTATAATAAACCAAATAGTATATCTGGTATAATATTTGGATTTCAAAGTAAATCAAAATTTTGGCGTTTTCCATATAGTGTACCATGGTATTAAAATCGGCACTCTACGGTATTACATAAATATAATAATCTGCGAATAATTAAAAAATGTAATAAGTTTTTATAATAATAATACAAAAATTGGGGACCCCACCAGTCGGGCCCTAGGCTTGAGCCTTGTCAGCCTAAGGGTAAATCCAGGCGTGCGTATATGGAAAATGGGCCCCAACCAATTGGAAGTCCAGGAGAAAAATACTAAAAATATGTTATAATGATTTTGATATGAATGTATTTAAATCGGAATTATAATGTATAATTTTAGCTTTCTCGGTTATTTTTTTGTCACATATATTTATATTTATTTTATATATCATGATACTAATAATTAATGTATTTTTCTGATATTTTAAAATTAAATTTTTTTGGAAGACCCAAATACATTTTGTGCTTAGGTGCCTCGCAATACTTAAAATGCAGTGCCGAAAATTCGTGAGTATCAACAAACATCGATATATTACTGATTTATAGTCTTCAAACTCTCTTTTTAATATATATACACCTAATTCTGTTTTTACGCGATAGATACGTTCCCCGAAAATACGCGTAAAACAGATATGGTGTCCATATAAAAGTAAAGGATTGGTTCTTCATTTCCAAAATCAACTAAAATAATGTGATTAAAGTATACAAATTCATGGTTTTTACGTGTTTTATACACTTTTTATTTATTTAAATATATATTTATGAATAAAATAACGACAAACGAAAAAGAAATACTAATTTAACAAAAAAAATTCATTATTTAACAAAAAAATCACAAAAAATTTATTTTAGTAAAATAAAAAAGTGTCAAAATATATCATTAAACATATTTTTTAATTGCTGTCACTTCCTGATGATATCTTCAAACGCAATTGATACCAAATTTGGATTGGTATTTTATACTAAAACACCTATTATCGAATAACTTAAAAAAATTCAAATGTTTTAGAAAAATAAAGGTACATGTGAATGTAAATATTTTAGTTTTCTCACCTCAGAATTTTGATTATTGTACATACATTAAAATAGAAATTGTTTTAAACCTAAACTACAAATTAGCAGTAAACTATAAAGAATTATGTACATGTACATACATGTTTTTTCTTGTTAAAAAATGAATTTTTTTTTAATCGCGTTAAATCAAATCAAATCGCGTAAAAACAGAACGAAATAATTTTTTTGAATCGCGTTAAATCAAATTCGCGTAAAAACAGAATTATGTGTATATATATATATATCGACTCGTGCCAACCTTTCCGGGCAGTAATAAATTCCAATAATTGTTCATTAATTGTCGATAATGGAGTAGCAATGGTTCTAATATCCGAAGAATAATCCTCTCGAATTACAATTGTGTCTTTTTCAAGAGGTTGAGAAGCTGTCAAATCTTTTGCATTGAAGTTTCGGTTGATGTATGAAAATAATTTTGCGTTGATACTTGTTAATTGGCCAATCGTTTGGCTTAGCTTTTGCACAGTTCTGAGTTATTATTACAATTTGGCAAATAAATAAAATTGTCGTTAAATTTTTCAATTTCATTATGTGATATTAAATTTGATCCTTCAGCTTTAATGCAAATTTCTTTACTATAATCTATTTAAATTAAAAACTATATCCACACAAAAATCTTTACTTCGTAAAAATTTTGACGACAACTCATAATTATTTTAATTTTAATTTCATTTTTATCAATTTAAAACAACAATAATTTTTACTTTTGATTTTTACAATTACATTTTTTCAAACACAAATTAGATAAAAAATGTCACTGTTTGATATTTTCAGGCTCAAGGAATAAATATTTAAAAATTTTCATTAAATTTTAATTTATCATTAATTTTATCAATTTCTAATTCATTTAATAATACATGAAATGTAAAATTAATTTTTCATCAAACTACGTAAATATTAGGTAAGTAGTAGAATATGAAATTGACAAAATTCTGAATGCATAAATTACCGGATGTAAATTACTGGAAGAAAAGAAACTTATTTGCTGTCGTACTTTAAATAACACGAAATGTTTAATTTTCTTTTTCTATCTTACAGGGTTTCAAACTTAATTTAATCCGTTTAAAATATAATTTAATCCATTTAAATTTTATTAAATCCTTATTAAGTCTTATGGAAATACAAGATGTTACATTTGGAAAAATCACTAATAATGAAAGAGGATTAATTTTGCGAAAATATAACGAAAGTAAAAAATCCCAAACTAATTTCCAATGAATTAGAATTAAATGTAAAACAGTGACATCAATAATTAGGTTATTTAAGGAGACAAGAAGAATTGAGGTCAAGACTACGAGACAACCAAGAGCGTCACTAATAATGGAAGAGGCAAAAAGTGATATAAGGTTTAATGTAGAGTTAAGGTTTACATGTAGAGTTAATTCCAGAAAGGAGGCATGTGGAGGAGAATATTGTAATGGGGATTGTGGATCTTAAAAATTATAAATAAAAAATATATAAATATAAAGGATGCATATAAAAATCAACAAATATTTTTTCAAAATTGTTATAGTTCTGCAATAATTATTCATTCGAGTAGCTATTGTTTCTGATATCCGAAGAATTAAAAGTGTGTCTTTTTCAAGAGGTTGAGAAACTGACAAGCTTTATGCATTGCAGTCTGAGTTATATTTGCTATATAGCTAACAGGTTTTTGGACTTTGTAAAAGTTTATTTTAGATTCTGCAGATTGAATATTAGGTTGTTGATGGGTTTCGTTATCATTCTAGCTCCAATTTCAAAGGAAAACTGAGTGATGATATTATTAATATACCAATAATCGAAATGCAATGCCAGAAAACGAGTCTGATGATCAAACAAAATCAGACAATTCAGTAAAATTACAATAACAATTGAGTCGAAATGATCTCAAAACATATCTGTGAAACATCCTCTTTCTGACTCTTATGTTGCTGTATTTTTTCCGAATGGCATGTTCCATGTAGAACATTGCTCAAATGTAAATAAAAGTCAAATTTATTATTATTAATAAACTTTATTAACAATAAAGTTTATACATCAATCGACGAGATCGCTTCTGTAAAGCCTGCAAGACTTCGTTGATCACAAAGACGCAGTGTGCTACATAATGTTATAAATAATGTAATGCATAGTTATATTTTATCTTTTTAACAAGGTTTTGCAACGTTTAGTTATTTCGTTTGGCGCGTGTTGGGTTTTAAAAAAGATTAAAAGAAACTATATAGCGATAATTTACTATGGAAAATTATCGCTATAGAAATATTGAAAAAATGAAAAAAATCAATAAAAGAATTTAAAAAATTAGAAAGTTGGAAATATAATTTATAAAACATTTGAAACAAGATCAAGGAAAGTTCAAAAGAAATTCAAAACAATAACCAAGTGAAAATCTAAAAACTTCAGTTGCTACAGAAAAGGAGAACGAAAATTAGAAAGTAATAAAACAATATCGAAAGAACTAGAAGAAGTAATATAAATAAAACTTATAAAAGAATAAAAAGAATATTGAAAGAACTTGAAGAAGTAATTTAAATAAAAAAATTATAAAAGAATAAAAGAATATCGAAAGAACTACCAAACTTGAGTTTAAAGGGAGTGATCTATCCAAGTCAAGATTTGAGTCAAAAGATCGTGATTGATTCAAGCCGAGAACGTTTTTAATCTTTCTCAGTCCCACAATTTCAGGTCTTTCTTTTTAATATTTCCTGAATAAAAGTTCAAGTTATATAATTGTTACTGTTAATTTATTGTAAATTTTGAGTACATTCAAATATACATTCAAACATACATTCACCCCAGGTGTCCCGAGACAGTTTTTTAAAGGTGACTCGGCTGGGTTTTCAAATCTCCCCACAAGACATACTTATAAGAATAAAAACATAAGATACGTATTTATAATAAAATACATATATCTACATTAGCCAGAAAATACATTCGGTAAGCAACGTTCCCTCTAAGCTGGGCAAACGGGCGGCCACCCAGTTAAAAATTGACATTTGCCCACTCAGCATTTCTATCCGCCCACTAGAAATTATTGCAAACTATAATTTTTTTTATTTGTCACCATTTTCATTGCGTAAACGCACCCAGTTGAAAATTTCGTATAGATTTCCACACTAAATTCTGGGTTATTTGTTTTAGTATGTCTCAATTGGCAACATTGAAATTAAATGTCAATGTTCACTTTTTAGAATTCAATAAATGTGGATGTGAAATTTAAAATTAACTAACAGATAACACCACGATATGATAGAAAAATAGTAAATAAGTAAGTAATCTACAGTACATTAAATTTTGCACTATGATTTTGATTATTTATTTTAATATTGAGAAGGCTGTGATCAAAGTTCCCTCTAATCTGAGCAGCTGAGCGGCCGCTCATCTAAAATTGTAATCCCGCCCAGTCATATAATTTTCCGCTCACTATATATTTATTCTAATTTTTTCCAAATTTTGAAATTATATTTTATTATCAAAATATTATGAATTTTTAAGTTTTTTTGAGTTTCTTTTTATTTATAATTTTTAATATATATATTACCTGCTGAATTATGTGATAAGAAATATTGTTTTTTAAAATTTTTTTTTTCATAAAGTTTGCCCAGTTTGTCTTTTATTAAAAAATAATTGCCAACACGAATTTTCTGCCGCACATGTCGAGGAAAAATTAGAGGGAACGTTGTCGGTAAGTCCATAATAAATAATAATGGAGAGATAAGATTGAACTTGAAGTTAACAAGGCACAACAAAATCGGTCTATTTAATTTGGACATAATTATGAATTTAAAGCTAATTTAAGTTTTAGATAACAATGTAACCTACTGAAATTTAGATGTGAATTATTCAATTATAATAATACCGAGATTTTATGAATTCCTATTTCAAACGCTGCAATTAGGAACAAATTGGTCACATATGTAAAGGAAGGTAAAGTTATTTTTTATTCGGAAATATCATTGATTCGATGAATTTGATTAGTTTGTTCCACATTGGCAATGATTCGAGTATTGTTTTCTTTGACACTTTCTGAAATTACAACATTCATGTTTACATTTGATGTGCTTAAAATGTCCTGATTGTTAATACTTGAATTAGCAGTTGTTGGATTTGAAATGCTTGTGTTAGTAATCACCTTATTTAAAACGTTTGAATTAATAATCATTGACTCTTGGATGTTTTTATAAGTAATCTTTGTATTGCTTATGTTTGAATTTAATAGCTTCGCTTAGTATATTAAATATATTATATAAACAAATTGTAATAAAAGTGTGATCAACACAAAGTAACTCTGGTAGAACTTCTTAAAATCTGTATTCAACTGATGAATTTGGAGTTGGTACTAGAAATTGACAATCAAAAATCTTTAATGCAAGCTTTTTATGTTTTCCACAATTTTTCCATTCCTCGCGTTTCTTTTGGCGAATTTATACTGAACTTAATCCGCTTGAATTTCAAAACAGCTTGATTTTGTTTTCCAAATTATTTGGCAAACTAAGTCATAAACAAGATCCTTTCGAAAACATCTGATCCATTTATGTTCAATTGTTTGTAGAAAATATAAACTATGAGCAAAAATAAATCCAAGAATAAATATTGTTAGTTCGTTTAAATAGTATTTTTCGTTCCCTAGTATTAATTTTACGATAACTATCTTCTACAATATAAAGATGAAAGTTTGTTTGTTTGTTACCCATAGAATTCCACACCGTTAGACCTAGGGTGCTGAAATTTTGCACGTGACCTTTATTTGACTCGGGATAGGTCATAGGCTATGTTTAAAACCCAGCTGAACACCCCTAGGGTACCCTTAGTCGGTTTGTTTGTCTGTCCGGTCAGCATTTTACTATATAAATAATAATTTATTATATGCTTGCTACTTGCAGTTGAAAGTAATATAATTTAGTCAAAAGTTTTCAAAGTAGAATTCAAACATGGAGAATTTGAATTTTATTTGATTAGTGAACCAGTTTGCAATTGGAAAAATATTTCCAGTTATTTTTCAATTTAAATTGGAGTGCGTTTTCGATTTTACAAATTGAAATTTATTTTGAAAGCTTTTCTTATTGTGAATTAAACATGGAATTGAAGCTGTTATAAAATTAATACTGGAACGTTTCATTAAACAAAAATTAATTTAGATGAATTATTATCATAAATGTAAACTCGGGCGAAGCCGGGTACAACATCGAGTTCATACTAAAATAATTAAGAATAATATTAATAATTTATTAATAAAATACTAATTTTATTTATTTAATTAATTTTTTCTAATTTTCATTAATTTTAAAATTAATTCATCGTCCTAATTACTTTACTTTTTCTTATTATTTTTTAGGCTAAATTTCTGAATCTAACATTTACTTAACGATTTTTTGTTCCTAAGATTATCTGGGATATTTATACAGGTATTTTCATTTCCCTATGACTCAGATAATTTAAAATATTAATAATGTGCTTACCCACCTTTAAAAGGAACATTTGTACAACAATATCTACAACGCCTTTAGAGTTAGTTCGATTGCATTTTAAGATGGTACTGTAGGAACACCAAACTAATTTGCATAAAGTTTTTATTGAAAACAACATTGAAAACGGCATTGAAAATGATCATAGCAATATTTGCTCCAGCTTTCAATGTTCCCATGAAAGCATCTGCACTTGATCTGGCGATAGTACTGAGATTGTTGATAAACTCACCTTTGGGCATGTTGACCCCAGTATCGTACGATGTGAAAGTATTGGAATCTTTATCTGGAATTACTTTGATCGTTAACTCCTTTTGGCAATAGAAGACAGATGGGTCAGACCGACTCCCGTAATGAACTTTATCATGAGAATCACTAGAATTG
Organism: Schmidtea polychroa; assembly: GCA_959609185.1. Classification (NCBI taxonomy): domain Eukaryota; kingdom Metazoa; phylum Platyhelminthes; order Tricladida; family Dugesiidae; genus Schmidtea; species Schmidtea polychroa. Next base: position 267,750 of record CAUHTR010007334.1, read on the forward strand.
TGAATTAGTATTCTAAGGAAAATTTCTTTTGTTGAATAGAAGGTGTTGATGATCAAGCACATAAACAGAGAGATGTTTCAGCTTCTCGAATGTTTGGCATATTTTCATTTATTGATTTTTGATGAGAATTAACGATTGAGATGTCGAAAGATGCTAGAATTGTTTTTGATGTTTTTGAATAAAAAGAATATTTAAACAATCATTCTAATTTAATTAATTTAATAATATATTTTAAGTTTAATTATTAAGTTGATATTTTTATTAATGTGAAAGTCAGAGGCACTACAAGTTCAATATAAAAACAAGAATACAATGTATTATTTGAAAGAAAGTTTCGATAATTTATTACTAACAAGATTTTACACTTCCGAAAAATTTTACCTTAGTTTCAATTTATTATTTATTTTAATAAATTTCAAGCATATTTTGGTTAAAATTATTAGGTGATTTTTCTATAATTGAAAAATATAATGTACCAGCATAGACTTATTTTTTAATTTTTCTTCAGTTTGAAAACCCATTATGAGTACTTATAAATAAATTATAACACCCGCAACGCACATTAAAGTATAAATTTGTAATTTATTATTTATTGCATTCGATGTGTACTTTTCAAGTTTTCCAAAAAGGTTTCATTAATGAAAAAAAATATTTATTACTGAATTAAAAATTTTTTTTTATTTTGACAAAAAATAAAATATTTTTTGTTATTATAATTTTATAACACTTGATAAAGGCAAAGCGAAAATGTGTGTTGAGTATAATAATAAAAAGTATTTGATTTTTTGTCAAAATGAAAATAAATAAAGTTAGTCATATTTCTATTAGTAATCATTTTATATTTGATTGTTAATAATTTAAAGAAAAATCACTTTTTCATTATTCTCAACAGTACATCAAAATTTTTGTGATGATATTACATTTATTTTTATTTTGACAAATGATCAAAAATATATCAAAAGTTAATATTTTCATAAAAGATTTTTTAATTAACAAATATTATGTTGATACTTTGAATCATATAACGTCTTGTAAATAATTTCTTCCTCTTTCAAACAACATATAATTTTACATAATCGGACAGGTTTATACATTTGAATATTTATAAGTATTCAATAATTAATTTAATTATATAACTTACAAGAGCCATTTTAATTTAAAATTTTTCAAAGAAGAGTAAAAAACGATAAATTATGAAAAGAAATAATTATTTACTAAAAATAATATTACTAAATATGGTATTAAGTCTTGGAAATTTGGATAAGCTCTGGGGTAAACTAAAAATAAAAGAAAATATTTGCCCAATTGAAAACTGTCACACACAAAAGAAATTATTTTCCTGTATAAATGTTGTCCACTGCATCACGTGAAATGTATGCAAGAAATATGCACTGTAAGTATACTCAGAAACTTGGACCAAAAGTAAAAGAACATTTGAATACTGCTGGAAAATTCTTGGTATAAAACGTCTTTATCGATGTCAATCTATGAAGGAGAAAGAAAATATTCCTCCAATTTAAAGAGGCAGTTCTTATAATAAATAAATATCTAACAATTAACATTTAACCGTTACACTGCTGAAGTCATCTTCAAAATCGATTGTTAAATTTCTGAACCATTTTTTATAGAGATTAAAAAGACTGAAAAAATTTAAAATGACATAACTTCATGAAATATTTTCGAATTTCAATAATTCTTTTTTTGTCTGTAGAGAAAGATAGATAGAAAGAAAGACGCCCCTCAGTTTTGAAGAGATATACTACGCGTCCATTTATTGACTGTCCGCAGTCTAACGGTTAAGAAGAAATCGGTAAAACTTACAGTTTAATCTTTTACTAACTTTTTTTTGTGAGTTTTCAAATAATTTAAAAGTGTCAAAAAAATATAAATTATAAATTATAATGAAATTAATTTTTAATAAAAAAATTTAAGAGCTTTTAGGAATAAAAATAAAAATCCAAAATGTTAAGCTTGGAATTGTTTTTAAAAAGTTAGTTTTTTTAAAATGAAAAACATTTTAAAAAAAACTTTCAGTAATTTTAAATGTTACATTATTTTAAATTTTTTATTTAATTTAATTTTGATTTAAAATTTTATTTAATTCATTAACTGGCAGATTTTTTTAAAATTTTGTCTCATATGTTAGATGTTTTTGTTTAGTGCACCTACAGAGCGTCAAACTGTCAAACAAATATATTAGAACAACATGAAGTATTTATTTTCACTGGATAATAATTTTGTTGCATAAAATTAAATTTTAAATATTAAAAAATATAAAACATTTGAATCCTGATTTGGGGATCAGGGAAGCTAATTTAAGCTAAAAAGAAGACAGAAAATAATATAAAACGAAAACGAAAACTAGCAAGCATCTGAACATAGGCACAACTAAATGCTGAGAGATTGATAAGGATTATCTTATAATCGAAAATTTTCTTATTTAATACGTATTTTTCAGCAAAGACTTATACTATCATTTACTTGTATAACAATAATAATATAATAATGATGATCATAATAATAATAATAATAATAATAATAATAATAATAATAATAATAATAATAATAATAATAATAATAATAATAATAATAATAATAATAATAATAATAATAATAATAATAATAATAATAATAATAATAATAATAATAATAATAATAATAATAATAATAATAATAATAATAATAATAATAATAATAATATTTATAATTATAATAGTAATGACAACAATAATAATGATAATATTAAAAAAAACAAAAGAAAATATTGAGTTGTTTCGTAATTTTCGCTAAAGCCTAAAATAAACATAGATATTACGATTATGCCATTTTGAAAATAAATTTTGTATTGAATTAACAAAATTAAATTTTAAGTCTAAAATTTTGTTTTTGATTTCTTATTAAATAAATACTTCAGGCAAATAAACAAAATAAAACATTTCCTGAAAAAGTGTATTCCGACCTCAATGGAACCCCCAAAAACAAAAGATAAATGTCCAGTTTCTGTGAAAAAATTTGTTTTTAATCTTGAGATTTCATGCAATCCGACTTATTAATAAACCTGTCAAAAATCTGTGAAAGAAAATATTACCGAACCATTAATAGCGTACAAAACACAAATTTCCCCACTTATTTCATTGAACTAACTCATTTATGTCAGATCATATTTCTTTGGCACTGCAAACAGAAATAATTTCAGGGAACATTTGTCACAATAATTATGAATTATTTATATCTAATCGAAATTTTAATTTATCAACCGTTTTAAGAAAAATTAGAACATCTATGCAAAAAATATTTTCAACCTACTGGATTTTCAACGGCCCTGGCACGTCAAGTACCCATTCCCCAATAAGTTACTGTAATCGGCACATTTTATTCATGTTCATTATGACTATAAATCAAAAAGTAATTTCCTTATATTAGTTTTCGGCCATTGCCTTTATGAATTGATATTATTATGAATAATAAAAATAAATGAAATATTAAAACAAAACAAAAACAGATCAAAGGTGAAAAATAAATAAATGGATTTTATAAATTTTTTATAGACTTATTTCTTTATTAATAATGTTGTGATATTAGGATTAAAGAGTTTCTTTCTTTTTTTCAATATAATTTTCTTATTAAATGAATGTGAGGAAATAAAAATACAATGGGATTATTACAAAGAATGATACGGTATCATTATCAAGCACGGATTATATGATAAAATATTAAATTTTTACTAATTTTTTATCGTTGTTTATATGAAATAGAAAATATAACAATAATTTTAAAATAATATTCAATTTATTTATTTGATAAAATAAAATTTTCTATATATTTGGATTTAGTTATGATCAAAAAGTTATCAAGGCTTCAATAGCAAATTTTGAATAAAAAAATAAACTCATGACCACTTTCCTTTATATCCATCTTAGTAGCGTGGAATGTTGCTGAAAATTAGTAAGTAGACAAGCTCCGTTTGCCAAAACTATTATCTATCAATTATCCTTGCCGGGTTCTTGATTGCCGATTTCAATGTCAAGGTCGATTTAAGATCATCAAGGTTGTTTTGATTTCATTTTAGGATCAAAAAGGTTGATTTAAGTGTCGAATTCAATGACAAGTGTGATTTAGACTCATTTAAGTGTCTCATTAAAAGTTTAAAAATGATAGTTAAAAGTCAAATTTTAAAGTTATTGAAAAATAATAATAATAATCATATGACCAATAATAAAAATGCTAATAATAATTACAACATATTGAAAATTATGAGAGTATACCGAAAATGTGAAGGCAGTGTGAGTGTTGACAAATACTTTTGGGTAAAGGGTTTATAGCTGAATAAGAGCTGGCGAAAGCTGTGACGATTTATTTAAATATTGTGTGGTAGAATCAGAGTCAACGAATACCATCATAGTGAGGTGGGTGAGGTTGAACGAGAGTTGGAAATTCTGTGAAGGCGAATTGAAATTTGTTAAAGCTATGAAGGAAAAGCAATGAATATGAGAATAGTAAGATATAAATGGGTGAAAAAAATGGAGATTTTATTAATCCTACTCGATATAAAAATATTAAATTTGAAAATAATAATTATTACGACTGTCATAACTAAAACGCATAAACATACAATAAAAATGATATCAAGACACGAGAGGACAAGATAAAGTTCAAGCTTTTAATATTACCAGTCCTTATGAGTAGTGGCCGAATTCCTGTGCCTAAAAGGCACGCTGAATATTCGTTCCCATCCATACAGTCGTGTGTGCTGCCTTAAAGTTGGGTTATTATTATTATTACAAAATCTAATTTCACTATTCTATATTATCAAAATACTTTAAATTTTAATATATCTTTATTAATTTAAAAAAAATTATTCATTAAAAATATATATGCTTTTACAATATTTTTATCAAATTAATAAAACTAGTTTTAATACTGTAGTGCCTTCGACTTCCACATTAAATTAAAATTATTGTTTTAATAGCTTTATTCTTTCAAAAATGGTATAAAACAATTCATGTATCATCCGACATCGCAATCGTTAACTCTCATCAAAATCAATAAAAAATTTGCCAAATATTCGAGAAGCTGAAACATTTGTTTACCTAGCTAAGATGAGCTTGATCATAAACACCTTTTATTCAACCATAGAAATTTTCCTTAGAATACTAATTCGCGATTCTAGTGATTTTCATGATAAAGTTCGTTACGTGAGACGGGTTGACTCATCCGACTGCGATTACCAAAAGGAGTCAATGAACAAAGTTTTTCCAAATAAAGATTTCAATACTTTCATATCGTACAATAATGGAGTCTATATGTCCAAAGACGAATTCATCAACAATTCCAGTTCAATCGCCAGATCAAGTGCCGATGCTTTCGTGGGAACATTAACAGCTGGAGCAAATATTGCTTTGATTGTATCAAATGTTGTTTTCAATAAAAACTTTATACAAATTAGTTTCGTGTTCCTACAAATACTTCTATAATAAATCAATTTAGTATTCCCCAAGCAATGTAGTTAGAGTCAATTTAAATTTAATTTATTATTAATTTTAAATAGTTTTACAATTTTATACAAAATTCAATCATAATAATAATTGATTGACGTTTCATTGTGTCACAATTTTCATATAATTTTCAATCATTCTTCCCTAAATCAAAATAACATATGAAGTTAGTAAAAATATATTACTTTCTAATTAATCATTTCTTAATGATTAGGATTACTTTCGTGTAGTGGGGGTTAAAATAAATGACTAGTAATATAAATGAAAAAGTAACACGAGAGTAAATGGTTGGATTAATCATTTGTTTTACATGCATGAACGATGTCTTTATCGGGTTTGTCAAACATTTTATCACATTCCACCAATCTATGAGTACTAGAAGAGCAAAAAGGAGCAATGTAAATTATATTTTACTTAAACAAATTCAAATTACAATTTTACATTAATTTAAAATTAACAAACTTTTGATATTCATAATAACATTTTGAAATGAAATTCATATTTATCATTTATTGTTTTTTCTATTTTCTCGAAAACTCTAAACTAATAAAATTGAGTTCAGTAAAGTTTTTGGATTAAGATTTATATTCTTATCTGTAATTGTAATTTCAAAAAATAAAAAGGCTTTTATTTCAAATAGAACTTATACATATCGAATCATTACATGTATTTTTACTGTTGTATTTGTGTGTTCAATTTATTTTTTCTACCACTTTTCAATATCTATATCAGAGCTTTCCAACCGGTGTGTCGCGACACTTTAGTGTGTCGGCAGCGCTGCATAGGTGTGTCGCGTGAACATAATGAAAAGCCACAGAGTCCCTTAATTTTATAAACTTTTTAACGATTGTTAGACTGAAGTACAATACACATATATAGTCCGTCGTGTTTTAGCTGCAAGAACGCTTATTTACCCTATTTATTAGTTAATCGTTAGAATTCGTTATTTAAACATAGAAAAAGAACCAACCAAAAGACTTTTTTTTCACATATAAACTTCATTAAATTACATTTATTCTCCGTGTTTTTAGCGTTCAACCGGAAAGAATAATATTCCACCAAATATTCAAAAAGTTGTGTTCTTCCCATCCAGCTCAAATATCTCATGAAAATTGTAAATACATATTGGCGTTATTCAAATTTTTTAATTCTTAATTAATTGCATATTGTTACTTATAAACGATACCATCCCCATTTAATCTTGTTTTCAGTCATGAACTATCCTTTTCTGCCATTTATTTCGATATTTATATTTAAATATGTTTCATTGTCTCTTGTATAACGGTTTACCATATGGCGTAAGTTGTATGACGTCTGGTTTTCTGGTAAAACTGATTTGCTGTGTCGCGAAATGATGGAAGTCTAAAAAGTGTGTCACAAGCATGAAAAGGTTGGAAAGCACTGATCTATATAAATGATTTTATTCCATGTAAGATTCAAATTCAGAATATATAATATAAATGATGCATATAACTTTTTGTCTTTAATTTAAGTAGGAGTGAATGTTTTCTATATATAAATTAATTATATCTTATTTGAGACCTTAATTTGTGGTTATACCGCCCGTTATTTACACGCTTTGATTTAAAAGCTAACTATTGTGTGTTCTATAAATATGAATAAGTTTATTACCGAAAAGGTTTATTAAAGATATTTGAAGAAAATGTTTCATTACATAAACAGAGATGCTTCAATTTTTAAATTAAACTGCTCAAATAAAGATGAGACAATGTAATTGTACCACAAAAATATTGAAATATTAAAATTTTCAAAGTTATTTATTCTAGTTTAATTTTGATAATTACCTGTTATTCTCAAATTGCATTTGTTATCATGCAATATGTGAAATTTCTGTGTCAGTCGACTGACGAGACCAGGGGGAGAGGGGAATGTTTCAATGCAAATCCATATAAAATACATCCAATTTAACCGAACACATTATCATTTACATACAATCAGTGTTTTTGGCAAAAAAATGTTCAAGTCATAATACATTTTCCAAGCTTTATTAACGTCAATCAAATCTCACTCCAATCACCACCACAAACGTACCACAATCAATGTTATGGACAAAATGATTAAGTCCAAACACTTTATCAAGCTTTATTACTGTCAATCAAATTTATTTCACTCACCGCTGCGAGCATTCTGTAAATCTTACTATTTTTTATAGAAATTTAAACTGAAATTATCACTTAGAAAATAATTAATTATTCGACATTCTAATTAGAAAATTATTTAAAAATGTAATGTAAATGTAATTATTTAGAAATGTAATTTAATTAAAAATAATAACAATTATACTATTCGATTCATTATTTTAATTCACAGACAAATATCATTAATATGTAAAAGTTTGATAATAAAAATAACAATTAAAACAATGATTTTTCAAAACGAATAGACACAACAAAATGAGACAATTTTGATTTCCAGACAACTTGATTGTGATTGGTTGGTAAGAAAAATACACACACAATATTTGATGCATGAGAGATAGAAGTTGTCTGCTGAATGCAATAACATTAATTTTCTCCGACAATTACTATTGGAAGTTGAGTGAATATGTATTGTGAGTCCCATGTCTACACACATCTTTATATGTCTGGTACCATTTCCGATTACAGACTGTTACAGAATACATAAAATGAAATGATTTCAGAAGTTGATCGTTACCGACCGTTGAATAATTTTGTGGGTTTCAGGTGCCGATAAAAATGTAAGTATATTTTATTATCTCGAAATGATTTATTTTATTATTATATTGATATGGTATATTTAAAGTTTAAAAGTAAAGTTTTATATTTCGGAATGATTTTATATATATATATTTTAGTAATTAATCTAATTTTATTATTTTCTTTATATTTAATTCAATTTTATAATGGACATATTTGAAAATAAGAACATAAAGAAAGAACACAACTTTTTGGAAAATATCAGTTTTTATAAATATATTTAGTAAAAATATGTATACTTTTTATTAAAATACTCTTAATGTTTTAATTTTTGTCTATTTTTTCATGAGTAGATATATATTATGAAGATAAAAAGTAAACTTCATTAATTTTCTATTAAAAAAGCGTTTCAATTTAAATTAATTTATACATCAGTAATATTTATTTTGTTGCCATTATCTAAAAAAATCCAAAAACATTTGTCCTTCAAAATAAAATTTTAAAAACAAATTGGTTAATTTAATAAGAAAAACTAAATTTCTGATTAATTTCTTTATTTTTAAAAATTTATATTTTATTAATATTACATAATTAATATTTATTAAAATTGATTAAAAGCAATGGGTAAATTAAGGTTTCTCAATAATTCCATATTTTAGAATTTAAATAATATAACAATATTGATCAGCGAACTATTTTTTGGAAATATTTAGTTAATAAATTTCTAGCTGTTTATTTATTTTTTTTAATACTTTCAAAAATGTCTATTGATTGTAAAAATAAATTTGAAAGAATTTTAAAGTAATGAGATTATTCATAATAAATAAATTAATAAATAAATAAAGATTATATTAATTATTCAGAAATTTTTCATTGAAAAAGATAAATTTTAAGACCCCATCTTTTGATTGTAACAACTTAATCTAGAATGGCATCTTGAATGAAAGCAAAGCAAAACTTAGTACATTCTAAGAGCCAATAACTTATTTTATTATTACTAAACTATTTATTCAAACATTTGACTATGAATCAGTAAAGATATCGATGTTTTTTTGATACCTTTACTGATTCATAGTTAAGTTTTTTAATAAATACAATGTCAATTGAAAAGAAATCAGTGGTGAAAATTAAAAAAAGTTCTTATATTACTAAACTTATTAAGAAGTTATAATTAAAATTATCATACATTTACTTGGATTTATAAGGTTTGTTACGTTTTGTTAAGAAATACAAATTTTTGACTTGCACTTGTCCTACTGTGAATTGTGGGTGTTATTATATTCACGTATGTGCAATATATGAAAAATTTATCCGAAACTGGCCCGATTTTATTATTTTTCTTGATAAAATATATTATAATAAAATTCAACGGAAAACGTAATGTCTTACAGAAGTTTCACATTCTAAAATAATCATTAATATTTTTCAAATAATAATAATTATTATTATTATTAATCAGTATATTTGTATATTTAAAAAAATTATATATTAATTAACCGAATTTTAGCTTCTCCAAATGTTAGATTCGTATCAGTTGCTTATATTATTTTTCAGACATGAGAAATCAATAATTTATTATTCATTTCTGAAATTCCAAATAGTATTAAAATAAAAAATACTTGTTCATATTGTATGAATTATTTACAATATTATTTAAAATGTTAAATGATTTACAAAGTGGGTTTATAAAATAATATTTGCAAAATATAATAATAATAACAATAATAATAATAATAATAATAATAATAATAATAATAATAATAATAATAATAATAATAATAATAATAATAATAATAATAATAATAGTAATAATAATAATAATAATAATAATAATAATAACAATAATAATAATAATAATAATAATAATAATAATAATAATAATAATATAATTCAAATAAATAACTTCGTAAGTCATAATCCGCATAATCATTATTCGGCTATCAACAAATTTATTTTAAAATTAAAAAAATAATAACACAAATAGTGAAGATTTTAATATATTTTGTGTCAAACAAAAAAAGATTCACTTTCATAAACTGAATTTAAGAAAACATTTTCTTCATTCCCTTGATAATATTTACATTTTATAGTGATTTTGAATTTTATAAGATTAATAAGCATTTGCATATCGACCATATTGACATTCAAAACAATACAATATATGATGAATTTCCTATATTGAATTTCAAAACAATATTCAAAATAGCCAATATTTCATATTGAATTTCAAAACAATGTTCAATATATATTGAGCTTCAAAACAATATTCAATACTTATTGAATTTCAAAGCAGTATTCAATATATATTGTTTTTGTCAATATATTGATTTGTTCAATATATTGATTTGCTCAATAAACTGATTTGTTCAATAAACTGATATGCTCAATAAACTGATATGCTCAATTTAAGATTTAACTTAAGTTAATGAAAAAGATTTAATTTGTGTAATTGTCATAAAATAATATTTTTAATTGTTTAATAAATTAAATTTAAATTTTCTATAGAAGGTTTGAAACATTGATTTGTTTGAATTAAGATTAAAATTAATTTAATTTCAATAAATGAAGTTTATTTGATGAATCTATTTTTAGAAAATAGTCATACCATTTTTTAACTTTCAGACGATTGATCTTCGTAAGTTATAACAATTTTCATAGGGGCCCATTTTTTTAAATAATTATTCTTATAGTCATAAAATAACATTAGATTATATCTTCCAACTTTCATGTCTTTCAAAATAGTATTCATTGATTCTTTTATTTCTTTTCTAAGCATGTTAATAAATTTATGTAGAGTTGTTGGACCTTTGGTTTGATTTTTAAAAACATGATTGATATTAAAATCGTCATAACCCAATACTTCTTTCGGTTCCTGTTCAAATTCTTCATCTTCAAGTTCTGTCCGCTGTTTACTCGGGTGGTCTTTTTTCATGTGTAATTTATAACCTAATTTGGTTTCAAATTCTTTACCACAAGTATAACATGTTTTAATTTTATATTTTCTTTTCCAAATACATTTTTTCATGAAGTTCAAAGAAATCTTTTAACCATCTTTTGTTACATTTTTTACTCAACAGTTTTCAAAAGATGAGCTATTGATCTTTGATGAGATTGTAGAGCAGTATGGGTTCGAAAAATTTTATTACAAGGTTTGCAAGTTTTTTGAGCACTCATTAATTTTAGTATTTTTTATTTTGCCGCCTTTAATTATGATTCTTTTTTTTCTACTGGTTCTTATTTTTTTCTAATCTTTTTCAGTGTTTCTTATTTTTTTCACATTCTCATTTTTATCACACTCGCACTTTTACCTCGCACACACTTTTTAATTATTGAAAAAAGAATCCAGATCATTTTAAGAATCATTGAAAAAAAATGAAAGAAGTTGGTCAAGTAAAAACTTTAATAAGCGATAATTTTATAAAGCTAGAACTTTGTTTGATTATGTTTGGTTTTACAAGTTTTTCTTTATATTATTTCAAAACATTTTGATTCCTTTATATATTAGTGTTATAAAAGAAAATGTTAGAGAGGCTTTTAAATTTCCAGGGTTTGTTAAAACTCCAACTTCACTTATAGCACCAATTTAAAATATAAAAATAAATAAAATGACCAACCATTTTATTTTTTATAGGCTACTGAAACTGGAAAACCTAAAAATATATATTAAAGATAATAAAACTACAAATTGTTGAGAGGGCTTTCACAACGCTTTAAACTCGTTATTCTCTTGCAGTCACCCAAGCATTTGGAATTTATTCGAAAGATTGAGGAAAGACATAGCTTGTCAATGACTAATATTACCCAATATTCAAACGGGTCACCCAGAAATAAAAAAAAAGGTATTCGACAATTTCAAACCAGGTAGCAATAGTTGTTCGGGACTACGAGAATCAAGAGGTTAAATTGAAGTTTTTACGTCGAATGGCCAACCTACAATAATTTTATACAGTATTTGTGCATAACATAACGATAGATTTGCTGAAAAGAGCTAAAAATACCCGAAACTCTTCAAATGGCATTTAAATATTTTTTTAAAAGGTCCTATAAAAAAGTCAAAATTTATTCATATTTTTCGCCTTGTAAAATAACGGATTTATAATTTTAATATTATTTAATTAAATGTTTTTTCCATTTTCTGTTTAGTCACAGTTCTATTTAGTTATAGTTCTGTTTTATCATGTTCTTTACTTTATGTTCTGTTTATTCGTGTTCTATTTTTTTCATGAAATCCCTTCTAGTTGTACATTTTTTCGGTTTTTTAGGCTGCAGCAGGTGCACACATCAATTAGATACACATTTGAAAATCATTAAAAGAATAAAAATATGTTAACATTTTTAAACACTAATTTCAATTTACCAGAAGTAAAAACAATTTTATACAATTAAAATATAATTGAAATATAATTAAAATATTTAATTACACACATACAAGTAATCTAAAATGAAATGTATTGTAAAGTTAGTATGATAACATTGTGATTAAGTATTAACGCTATATAATAAATATATTTTATTGTATAAACAAATAAAAATGATTTTTTGACTAGAAAGGATTTTTATTAAAATAAAAATATTATATTTGACATTTTTTATGTGCAAAAGATCGTATATTATTATGTTATTAGTAAATTGAAGCAAAAAATTCCATTTATGATCAAACACTTTTTCATATTCATTGGATAAAGCAAAATATAGAATCACTCATGATATTATTACGTCATTAGACTTCATTAAGATAAAAACTTTAAATGAAATTCATTTTTGATCAAACAGAAGTCGGATGATTTTACATAAAATGATATATCATTTTTTATATGATCACATACCACGTATATCTATTTATTACTGTATTGCATTTAAATTTATTTGATTATATTAATTGATTTTGTTAATTATATAAAATAAAATAGTTTTGGTTTTCTGGTGACTAATTTCCATCGATGATTTCCATCATTACAAGTTTCAAATGTGTTGACATAGATTTTATGGCGCAGTGTGTTATTGAATATTTCATGTCTAGTTTAAGTTGTCTGCCAAATATTTCTCTATTATATTCACCAAAATTTCCATTAGTAGATAGATTAGGCACCGTTGGATCCCCTACTGAGGATTTCTAGTATTTTTATGTAGGTCAAATTAAAGTCGTTGATTATTCATCATTTTTGAAATTTTTTACGCAAATTTTCAGAATAGGTCAAATCGTCTTTAAAACCAGGCCACCGGTGGATCAACGTAGGTCAAATCAAAATTATTCAAGCTCCAAGAAACTAAGAAACAACTACAAAATGAATTTTTTTAAAAGATGAAATCAATATGAAATTGGTAAATATAATTAAACTACATTAAAGCTATCGATGAAGTTTTCACAAAGATGAATTGAAATCTGAAATGCAATCAAAATGCTTTCTTCAATAATCTATATGCAAGATATTATGATGCCTTTGCAAAAATAAGCTTTAAAGAACAAGAAGTTGATAAAAATTGAAACAGAATTAAAATCAATAAAATATCGAAATGAGAAGTGCAAAAATTAAAAATTTCTAAAATTTAACGAAAAATCGAAAGACAAGTCAAGGAATAATAATAAAAGCTTAGTGAGGGGTTCCTAGAAAAGGTTATAACGTAAAAACAAAATTATTAAAATTAATTAGTTAGTTGGAAGCCCGATGTGTTTGGATAGCCGAAAAGTGAGGGTAGCCCGAGAGATTATCAAATAATCAGAATAAGTTTAGATAAAGGGTCAAAGACGGTACCGATCCATCTACTTGTTGTTGAGGCTATGAGACTCGAAGTAAGGGAATAATTGTTGGATAGCAATTAAATTGTTTTAAAATTGTATAAAAAGACAGCTATTGAAAAGAGAATTATCAGTTGGCCAAATAAAGCAATAAAGAATTCGCGCACGTTGGTGAAGCTCCGAGAGAAACGAAAGATAAAATCTAGGTGAAATTAAAGAAAATTATAAATTATCTTACCAGAAAAGATGATTACCCATTGGGCAACCTACCTTATATATAATTATTTAGAGAGTAAATAATTAAAGAAAAATTAGCTTTTACCAAAATTAATTCCTATGTATTGATATTAATCAATTATTATTCATTTTCATTAACTTTAGACTATAGATCAATATTATTTCAAGGCTGTGCAGAAAATTCGTGTTAAATAAATAAACAAATTGATTTATTCAGCAATAATGATAATGGAAATTGATAATTATGTTAATAGGATCAATAGAGAAATTTTTTTATCAAAATTAATGGTAAACCTCAGATCAACACTATTAACTAATTATAAAACGCACTGCATTAATTAAAACTGTACTATCTTTTTAGGTGTGCAAACTGAAATATTTCATTGAGGTATAAATTTTTATCCCGAAAGTATAATATAATTTGAATAATCTTTTCTTTGTAAATTAATTGACATATAATTACAAATTTATTAGCAAACTAGACGAAGTTTTCAAGATTTACCATGCAATGTTAATTAGCTAATAATCTTAAAAATTGCTTGATGAAAACCTAAAATTTTTACCTAAAATATTTGATTTCTGAACTTTTTTTCTTTTATTATATATGAAAAAAGTTCAAATAAAGTACTAGGATTTTTATAAACTGAAAATTCTTTATATTCGATTAAAGTTTAAAATATTGTTGAACTATGTAGTTGGGGGTCATAAATCTCAAATATATTCCTTTTCATTGTTTTAAGCTCAATGTAAATCATATTTTTGTCAATTATCATCACACCGTCAAGGGTTGGATTATAGATTGTTTGAACTTCTGTAGAACTTATCAGACATGCAAGTTTCTTTTACCAAAAAATTCTCAATGTATGAATGAAAAATGGAGGATACATATATCATTGTTGGATAAAGTACATAGAATCATGTAAAAAAAAGTTTAAGTAAGGAACTGTTTTCGCTTAGTTCACTTTTCGTGTCACGATGTTCCTTTCTTTTCATCATTCTAAAAATCATTTACAATTCATTGACATATTATTCTCTCCAGATCCTTGAAATTGTTTCTTAAGTGTTCCATGAAAAATATTTATTTTTTCAGCAAATGGCTTCATTTACAAAAAGATAAAAAGTTGAAACTGTTTTAAAAAAAAGACAAATAACAATTAATATAAATTTTAAACGTTTATTATGTGAGAATTTACTATGTTATACTTTATATATTAAATACAGTGAATTCAGTTTGTTTTAATACAAAACTGAATCAAATTTGTCATTTGGAAAATTGTTGAAAAAGGCAAAAACTATGAAAGATAAACTTCGATGTGCATTTTCGAAATCGACATCATTAATAAATGATCTAAAAGAAGCTTTGAGTTATGAACAAGGATCAGATTCAGCCGAAACCTTTATAGAGAAAATTCAAAAAATGACAAAGAAATTAATAGCGCACAAATTGGATGAAGAAGAAATAGAAAAATGCCTGCTTACAAACTGTGTAAGAGATCGAGATGAAAGATTTGAAAACATCAGAAGAAATAAAAGCGACAATAAAGAAATTAGAAAAGGTAAACAAAATTATGGGCCATATTAATGTTGTGAAAACTTCACCGGTTGTTCAAAACTACAGAAGCTACAGAGATGTTGCTCAAAGAGGAATGGTAAACGGAAATAATAATTTCAAGCAGCGAAACGTCAGTAACCGACAATTGGAATGCTGGACATGCAAGAAAACTGGGCATATTAGTCGAGAATGCCAAATGAAAAAGAAAATGGACGTGTTTTGCATGCGGTGTTGAAGGCGATAATGTTCAACGATTCAATGCCAGAGATGTCACTTAGGTGGACACAAGAAGATTGACTGCTATACAAATTTGGAAAGAAGGAAGTTTCAAATTAATTCAAACATGAGAAACAATAATTATTATGCCCATCGAACCACAAGCTATCAACAAAAGATCAACAATCCAGGAAGAACAATTGCAGCAATTGAAGCTAATGATGAGACGATGCCACTGGAGTATTCAGACGATGCAGAAGACAAATATGATGATAATCAGCACCCAAAAGTACATGCTTCGACACAGGAGGCAATGATCGGAACAATATACTAGGTAATTGTGATATTGGTGTAAATATTGGTCATAAAAATTTTAATAGTGTAAATAATCCTTATATATATATATATATATATATATATATATATATATATATAATGTAGAACCTTTATGTAATAAAATTTGTAATTTTAAAAAGTTTCCTTTAAATAATTTTATATGTTATAGTTATTTTAATGCTGATCGATCTTTAATAAATAATAATAATAATCCTAAGAATCAAGAAGAGAATAATGAAATTAAAGAAGCAGAATATAATAATAAAATAGTAAATGAAAAAGTTTATAAATTTATTAAAAAGGCAGAAGATAAATTAGAGAGAAATGAAATTGGGTGGATTAATGCAATATCAGAGGAGCAAAATATTTTCACTAAAGATGAATGGAAACGACCGAAACTGAGTTATGACAAAATGCAAGGTAGACCGAGTACAACTCTGGAAATTCAGGGCTATAGAATGGAATGCTTATTAGATACAGGAGCAAGAGTAAATGTAATGTCAGAAGCAGTTGTGGACAAATTAGTGAATGTGAAAATCATAAAAACAGATGAGATGTTAAGATGTGCAAATGATAGTAAATTAGAGACAATCGGAAAAATACATATTGATGTTAGAATTGGTAATTTGGAAAGAAAAATAATAATTTATAATAGTTAAAAATATTGTTCCAGATATAATAGGCGGAGTGGCATTGCAGAAAGAGTTTGGAATTGAATTAAACTACATCAAGCAAAATGAAGAAGGATATAATGAATTTGAAATGTGAAATAGAAGCTAGATTTGGGGAAAATATTACAGATAACGAGAGATGTCAAAAAGCAATAGAAATTCTAAGATTAAACGAAAATAAAAGACTGTTAGAAATTGTTAAAAACAATAAAAGTGTTTTTATGGCCAATAACTGGGATATCGGATGTACTGATTTAATTGCACATAAAATCATCACAAAAGAAGGGCCAATTATGATAAAACCCAGAAGACAAGCCATCAATTTAGAGGAGAAAATAAATGCTGCTATAAAAATTTAGAAAATAATGATATCATAAGAAGATGTAATTCACCTTGGAATACGCCGTTAGTATGTGTGTGGAAAAAAGACAAAAAAGATATCAGACTTTGTTTAGATTTTAGACAGCTTAATAAGATCACTGAAAACAAGCTTTTCCTATGCCGAATGTAGAAGAAATTCTAGATACATTACATGGATCTAAGTACTTTAGTTCTATAGACCTTGGGAACGCTTATTATCAGGTGAAATTGGACATAGAATCGCAAGAAAAGACAGCATTTTCTACTAAAGAAGGGCCATTTTGTTTTAATAGAATGCTTTTGGCATTGCGGCGGCACCGGGTACATTCCACGAATTAATGACAAATATATTGAAAGATCTATGGAAAGAAGGAGTTATGGTGTATTTAGACGATATTTTAATTTTTACAAGAACAATTGAAGAACATTACAATGTGTTTGGAAAAGATCTAAAGAAAATAAGGGAAGCTAAATTGAGAATCAACCCAGAAAAATGTCAGTTATTAAAGAGCGAAGTAAAGTTTTTAGGGCACATTATTAACAGTCAGGGGATTCGGACAGATCAAAGTAAAATTGAGGCTATTAAATCATTTCAGAGGCCTAAGTGTATAAAGAATTTGAGAAGCTTTTTAGGTATATGTAACTTATCGGAGATTTATTAAGGAATATGCAACAAAATCAAGAGCGCTAGAAAGCATATGTGGAAGCAATAGTGAAAAAATAATCTGAACTGAAGAATGTGAGAAAGCTTTCGAAGAAATGAAAATGGCGTTGACTACAGCGCCAATTCTCGTATTTCCAGATTTCAAGAAAGAATTCGTATTAGATACAGACACAAGCTTTGATACAATTGCAGCTGTATTATCACAAAGAGATGAAATGGGGCATGAACACGTTATTGCATATGGATCCCATGCAATGACTAGCCATGAAAGAGGATATTGTATAACACGAAAAGAGCTTTTGGCTATATATTATTTCTGTCGCCATTTCAACCATTATTTATATGGTAAACGGTTTGTTTTGTAATTTTAAAAAGTTTCCTTTAAATAATATTAAATGTTATAGTTATTTTAATGCTAATCGATCTTTAATAAATAATAATAATAATCCTAAGAAGGCAATAACTTATGTTTACGACAAAGAAGCCTATAACAGCACAGTTCCAAACTTGGATAAATTACTTGAGCAGTTTAGACATAAAAATGGAGTTCAGAAAAGGTACGGCGCATACGAATGCAGATATGCTGTCTAGAAATACATGCGGCAAATGTGTACAATGTTTGATGGACCATGATAACCCCAAATCAGGGCGATTAAAAACTAGATTGTTAACATTAATGACCGAAAATAATGGGAATGAATGGCAAAGAGATAATGCAGAAATACAAATAATAAAAGATCAAATAAATGAAAGGAAAAATAATAAATATATGTTAAAAGGAAATATTATCTATACCAATCAAAACAAAATATGGATACCAGAAACAAAAAGACGAGAAATGATTAAGGAAACACATTTATTATTATGCCACGCAGGAGTAGAAAAAGTTATGAAATATATTAGAAACAATTTTGATATGGAAGATTTGCTAAATGAAGTAAAAGAGACTAGACTAGAGTTTGTGCCGCCAGGATGTTATAAAACTATGACCCTGGGCAAAAGTTCAAATATGTGAAGCATGTCAGAAAAACAAAGTTTTAACTACAGTCAAAAGAAAAAACCCAAGTAATTCTAGCTTCAGAACCTATGGAGAAAATATACATGGATATTTGCGGCCCATTAAGAAAAACCTTCAGAGGAGAAAAATATATTTGTGCAATAATCGATCATTACTGTAAATACATATCTCTAACTTCCTATTAGAAAGCAAGATGAAAATACAATTAAGGCAGTTTTGTTAAATAATTGGATATTGAAATTTGGAGCCCCTAAGGAACTACATGTTGATTGTGGAAAGAATTTCGAAGCAAATAGTATTAAAGAACTAGCAAAAGCAGCAGATATTGAGTCTGTATTGAGTCCGTATCATCATAATACTAATGGTGTAATTGAAAGACAATTTCGTACTATAAGAGACTATATTAACGCGTCACTCAAAGAAGGAGTTAAAAAAGCTGGGCAGAATTAATACCTGATATAGAATACGTTTTAAATGCGACAGCTCAAAAATCTACTGGAGTGATTCCAGCAGAAATTAGTATTTGGGAGAAAGATTATTAGATCGCAATGGCATAGTAATAAAGAAGTGGATAGAAAGGAAATCATGCGGAAATTAGAGGATAAAAGACAGCAAGCGAAAGAAATTGGCACAACTAGGAACTTAGAAGTGGGGGACAAAGAATTGGTGAAACAAGAAATTAGAAACAAAGATCACGAGAGATATGAAGGACCATACACAGTAATAAAACGAAATCATCAAAGAATTTACTTATTAACAGACGAAAACGGGAGAAAAATAACAAGGAATATAGAAAAGTTAAAGCATTTTAAAGAAGGGGAATATAAGGAGTTAGTAAACCCCTATATAAAATTATTATGGTTAAATGGTAGAAGTGAGATCAGTTAGTAAAATAATTATTTCTGTCAAATTTTTATATTTAAATTCTATATTAAATTATATCATATTATATTAAATTATATTAAATTAAATCAATTAAATGTATGACCAGTAATTACATTAATATTAATAATTATCACGCCTCGGTGTTTAAATACGCTAGTAAACGACACAAATTTGAAGTTGTTATAAAAATAAATGTTTGAAGAAGATTTGAATTTAATTGCGTCTAACAATATATATATATATATATATTATAAGAACTTTTTTTCAATATTCACCAGTGATTTCTTTTCAATTGACATCAATCACTTGAAAAAAGGCAGTACCGAAATTTCGTGAATATAAAAATACATCGATATCTTTGATGATTCATAAATTCAAGTTTTTTAATAAATACATTATATATAGTAGTTTTCAAACGGTGTGACACATAAAACATTAAAAATTAGATTATTTGTACATGTTCATAAATCTTACTCTACCAATATAAAGTGTTTGTTATTTAGTTTAAATGCCCTAAATGCTTTCTTATCTTCTCTTTATAATCCTTTTAACTATCTGAGTACGGCAATGCCAATACAAATTTAGGCTCTTCATCCTTACCCACACTATTTAATTTATTTAACTCATCAAACTCACACACCTCAACAAAATCACACCCAGATTTTCTCAATCATGGATCCTTAGGATTTTTAATAAATTTTTCAACAGTCTCTTTTACCATAATTAATAAAAAATAATGACTATTCATTTTATATTTTCATTTACAAAAAAAATAATTTGATGTATAATTGTTTTTACTAAAATTAAAAGGTCTATCAAGGAGAAGTGTAATTTTTAAAATAAAAAAAATCCCCAAAAAATGTGTTTGTAAAGAATATTTAATAGATTTGTTAATTTTCAAACATATAATACATATGATACGTAGCTCGGCTTCAAAAATAAACCATTATCATATAACGGACCGTCAGCTATAACAGATATGTCTGGACCAAATTAGTTCATTATTATGTGAGTTTTACCGCATACAAATAATCATAGTGAAATTGAAAACATAATTATTATGATATATTTATTCATAACCTTTGAAGTCACAGTAGTAAAAAAGTAGACTTTTCGTCTACCAACGAATGTGTACATTATATTTATTGTTCATGCCCATTGAGCCTATAGGGTAAATAAACATATTTTTTTTAAATATAGAAATATGTTTAGTTCATTTAACACACTATATATTATTAAAATTAGATATTATACAAACCAAATTAGTAAATAAATATTATAACAATAGTAAAAAATTATTTTTCATAACAAAAAATTTTATTTTGCAACAAAAGTACAATTAATGATAGAATGTTCTCCTCAAATAATTTTCTGATATTTTGTACATATTTTAAAACTTTCGAATAATAATCTGTCAATAATTATAAGTTTTAATTAAACTTAATTTAATTTTAATTTAATTTTTTACATTTTATTTGCAAAGTTTATTTATTTTTTAATTACTTAACGTTTTCAT
This sequence comes from Schmidtea polychroa, assembly GCA_959609185.1. Lineage (NCBI taxonomy): Eukaryota > Metazoa > Platyhelminthes > Tricladida > Dugesiidae > Schmidtea > Schmidtea polychroa. The sequence goes on from CAUHTR010007334.1 coordinate 289,115, forward strand.
TATTTTATGCCACATTTTTTACACCTTTTGTTTTGTCTCTGGTTATTTTTTTATAGTTTAGCGTTGTTAAAAGTTTAACTATTGTACATTGTAAAATTGTATAATTAATTTGAATTTTTATATACAGATTTCAATATGCTATTCTTAAAATAAGAACACTGGTTATATATTTTTGATGATTTGTGGTCAAGGAAATTTTTGAATACAAAAATTAAGGTAATATATTAAAAAATGTAGATTTAGATCGTAGAATTTGAATACATATTTTGTGGTCTCAATAAAAAACACGTGTAATTATTTTACAATTGTCAAAAGCAACCTAAAAAATTTATGTTCACAAATTGCAATGGTATAAATTTGAGATGGGGTTATCAGTCTATGGCTGACTCTCATTAATTGACGAACATTGAACTTCAACTGTGGATAATTCTTTGATTAAATATTATAACATCAACTGATAAATTTGATTTTGGAAATATTAATATCTAAAAATAATGTAACTAATAAAAAAATAATATTAAAACTAATCGCGTTTCTTTGTATTATATCATATTGCTAGAGTTCTTAAAAATGCCCGTTCAGTATGGTATAAATGTTAATTTTCTGCAAATATTTAAAATACAATGATTCATTATAAATTACTTTATGTAAATTCATGTTTATTTCATATTAACATAAAATTATAATCAATTTGTATTTGTATTTTACAGAATTTTGAAGTCTTAAAAAGATTTGAATTTATTGTAAAATGAAACTGCGTAAGGCTTCATTGTTATTCTGTATATTTTAATCATGAAAACAAAGTAATATTCATAGATTTAACCGTTTCTAGTCTCTTTCTTTTGTTTAAATGAAGAATGTCTAGTCTTATAATATTAATTAGTTTAAGAGATCATGCGGATAAATCATTATCCAAATTATGATATCCCTAATTTATTTTTATTCCATTACTTGATCTATCAAAATTTTAATTTTCAGTATAAACTATGATGCTAATTTTTGTCAAATATACAAGTTCAAAAGTATGGAGTCGTCATCAAATAAAATATTTCGTTATCGTGAGATATAAGTACAAATAATGATCATATTAATGATAATATTAAGTTATTATGATAATGTAAAATAATTTTAAAATTGTATCTTTTCACCAGAAATCCATTAAAAAAATAACCAGTGATATAAATTTATAATTTTTATGATTTTATTATTTTGAAACGTAATTTAAAATTACATTGAAGTTGAAATGCTTTTTATTTATTTTCAAAAACTGTGAATTTGCTATCAATAAAATCTCAAAATACTCATTTATATTTTTAATAAATATTTTCGTATTGTAGGTATTATTAATGACATTTGCATCATAATAATAATTTTTATATGAAATCTAATATTTTAAATCTTAAACAAAACAATTTTATATTAAAATAAATAGACAGATTAATCATCTGATTTATTTTTGTAAATTAATGACCCTGAGAACTTTATCAAACATAAGTTTAACACCTGTTCAATAAATATTTACACATTTTTTAACTACTCTATATTATTATTTGATTGAAATAAATTATTATTATTATTATTATTATTATTATTATTATAAATCTTATAAAATAATTACCATTTCGATATCCAACGAAAAATGTATTGAACCCATAAAATATGAAAAGCTAAATACTTAGATAAGCAGATAGATCTTACCTCAAAACGGGACATGAATATGTTTTGAAACATGAAATTCTTCGGGGAAGAAATGAAGTCAAACGTAAACTTGTTAATACGCTAAACTATTTAAAATATCAATTCCTTCAATCTCCAATAAATTTATAGTATGTAATACAGAATTTAATTACAATATTTCCTGTCGACATTTATGTGTTAACTAGTACAAATTTTATGACATATTTTATTGAATTATGCAAAATTAATGATTTGAGTCTAGAATCTAGATAATTTTCCCCTTTCATTCCTGATCTTTTTTGATGTTGAAAATCAAAACTTTTTTTATAAATTATTGATGGGAAAATCTACAAATCTTTGACACAATTATAACGGGCTTCCTTAAAAATGTAACATTTAATCTTTATCCCTATACATAAGTCTTGACAGACTTTTTAAAATGTTGTTTTTTCATTAAAACAATTATGTGACCCATTCTCATCTAATGATATCCTCATATAATAAAATGTAAATTACAAAAAAAGCTTTCTTTGTTTGTTTTTAAACCTTTGCCAGTTTTAAATATGATCAGCAAATATCAATAATGTTTATTTATTTTTAAATCTAGTTTTCCATGAAACTAGGCTGTCCTATATTTTATTCCGCAGTTATAGCGCGCGCATACACACAAAGCAAATTAATATTAATACTATTTTGTAATATTTTCTTAGTCTAGTATACCATAAAAACGATACACACAAGTGCTATATAGTTTATTTTTTATTACATATTTAGAATTTCTAAACGCGTTTTGTTTTTTAATTTTTCTTGTGCTATTATTTATGCTTAGCGTACACATCAAATAACGTAAGTGCATAGAGGAAACTATGCATAAAGATTTTAATTTTTCATGTTTTCGTCTTTTATTATTTCTAGTGTACTTATTATTCAACTCATTTCGAAGTGAGAAAAACATAACATCATGTCCAAAAACAGGAATAGGTACATTTTGGAATATTTATTATAATTGCATCATTATTTAAAATTTATAGATATTAACAATAGTTACCGTAATAAAATGAATGCAAATAAAATACGAAAAATTACGAATAAAAATCGGGAATTTAAAGAACGATTGGAAATTGATTATATGTTCGTAAAAGGGAAAGAAAATTATTTATGTTTGATATGTCTAATCATTTGGCTTTGGTAATTTCTTTAGCTGCACAACAAGCAGACCCAGATGCATCCTGGGCCTTATTTGTGAAGGTTATAAGTGATGTTTGCCGCTTAAATTGTTTTTTTTTAAATTTCAATAATGACGATTTTCGACTTAACAATGTATTGTGAATATTTCTCTTCATGCTGTGATTGATAATGGCGCTCCAAATTATATTATTTACATATAGCACTATTCATTAGAGTCTAATGAATAGTGCTATATGTAAAGAATATAATTTGGAGCGCCATTATCAATCACAGCATGAAGAGAAATATTCACAATACATTGTTAAGTCGAAAATCGTCATTATTGAAATTTAAAAAAAAACAATTTAAGCGGCAAACATCACTTATAACCTTCACAAATAAGGCCCAGGATGCATCTGGGTCTGCTTGTTGTGCAGCTAAAGAAATTACCAAAGCCAAAAAGCTATTTACTGATGGTGGAATTATTAAGAGGAGAAAATGGCAAAACAATTCGAATCAATTTCTTTGTCCCACCAAACCGTTGCGAGACGAATTTTAAATTTAACAACTCTTTAGTTGAAAAATTAGCAGCAAATGCAACCTTAAGGACCAAATTAATTAAATATATGATTAATTATTAATTATTAATTATGAATAATGAATAATGTGCTTATGATAGTAGGGTTTTACTTACGTAAAACCATTGCCTAGTTGTTTCTTATATTATGATAGAAATAGATAATTATCCGTTCTAAGACAAGGAGAAATGGGTTAGGGAAAATTGAAAGGAGATCATAATTGAGGAAATAAACAAATCGAAAATTTTACATGTAACCGAATCTGTATTCAATTATTTTTGATTGATTTATTTATTCACCTTTGATCGTTTTTCATTTACAATTTGATTTATCTTTATTTAATTGTCAACTGTAAATTAATGATTTATATTTTAAACAAATTTTTGACACTCAGAGCTTTTTGACAAATAATTAATTTTCCAATATTAATTGAAACCAAAAATATTAGTTATTTTAAATTAGTTTAATAAAAAACAATGAAGAAAAAGAAAACAAAAAAGTCGTGATTCTATGTAAGCTGAATGTTGACTTATCACACCAAAAGAATTGTGAATTAGAAACAATGAATCAGTCATGAGATACCTTAGAACTGACTTGCAAAAATGAATGGTTCTCATTTAATAAAAGATGTGAAAGTTTATATAAATTTATAATAATAATAATTTTGTTCTATATGGTAATTTTTCAAAAGTGAGACATCAAATTAAACTGACAGGTTATATGAATCAGAAATTTATTTCCAACCTTGCTTTTTTTTCCCTTTAACATCACGATTCTTTTTATATATCAAATATAATCTTGTTTGATTTTTTATCAGATCTGGTGACATTATGTGAACCTGTCGTAAAATTTAAGTATATTTAAATGTGGCCCTATAAGAAGATTTGCAAAATATTTATTTCAATATTAATATTTATTAAAAAGAAACTAAGCTTTTGAAAGTCATTAATACTTTCGTAGAGTTCATGTAAATGGTAGTGCATTTGTAGAGCCTCTGTTGTAATTATTAATTTGTTAAAAAAATTATCTTTATTAAAATTTACTTATATTAATAACTATTAACTTAATTTTTAATCTAAATGAATTTTTCTTCATTAATTAAAAATAGCACTTAAATTTCTAGGTATTTCACTGTCATTATAGAATAATTAATAAATCAAAAAGTGAAAGTATTTTTTCTTTTAGTACAGTGGAAATAAAGAAAATAATTACCAAACATATTTTACTTTGATTCTAAATTGATATTTACAAAAATATGATTTCTTTTAGCATATCAAATAAGCAATCAGATTAGAAAAAAGAAAAATTCCTTTTTTGTTTAAATGAATTCAATTGAATGTTATGTTGTCGATCTAAGAGAAATATTTGTGCATTAAATTTGTCAGTCATCATTTGGTATGTGATTTGAAATCGATATTCGAATCACTTTTAGCACACAAATTTTTTACAGAATCAATTTGTGATTAATTTCTATCAATGAAAGAATTTATTTGTCTGTTAATATTTGTCTAGGAATTTTAGGTAGTGAATTTTCATTTCTGAAAATCCTAAATACAATATTTTGGTTAATAAATCAAAATTATATGATAATAATAATAATAATAATAATAATAATAATAATAATAATAATAATAATAATAATAATAATATAATAATAATAATATAATAATAATAATAAATAACAATATAATAGGATGATGAAAAATATGAAGAATGAACTAAATGATTATTATTATCAATTATGTCTCGATAATAAATTTTTAAAATCTCATTATAAAAAAATATAATTTAAAAGAATTAATCATTGTCAACTGACTAAATTACTGTAATGGTTAACAATGATGAACAAACTGACAAATTAATAAAAAAATAAATGTTGGTAATGTGAAATGTATCTTATGTATGAAGTAATTAAAAAATACCATAAATATAATCCAATTTGGATTTGGCTGATTATATATAAAGTTGAATTTTAAAAAGAAAGTTATTCAATTTAAAAATTTAGAGCGTATTGATAAAAAATTGAAATTTAGTACAGAAATTTCAGATTTCGTGACACTTAATAATTCCTTTCATGGCGAAGATCAACTTAAATTGAAATTTATCATTCATGAACATATGCACTATACAGATAAGCTTCATGTCTCATCCGGGGTACACTTTATACTTTAAAACATATTCAATAAAAAATTTAAATATAAAAGTAATTTCAAGTAAAAATTATTTTTTATGATCTTTTATTGTTTACATTGAAATATTTTAAAATAAATAAATGAACTAATTTTTCTTTTTTTCAATATGTTATACTCTATCAAATTATTAATTATTGTATTTAAAATACACAAATTAATTTATATTGAAAATTGGTAAAATATAACTTTTCATTTAAAACTAATTCAAATTATATTGATCATGCGTTTTTTTTCAAAAAGATAAACAATCATATATTTAATGAAGCCATCAACATTTAACACCGGGAAACATTACCTAAATTCCTAATTAGAGTCCAATTTCTTGAAGAATTAACTGTAATAAAGATTGGCTCTAATTATTCTGTCACTTCCAATTCCAATGATATAAAATATAAATAATTTAGAATTCCAGAATCTTTTGAGAAAATATTTTTCTTTAAAACAAACAAAATATTTTCTATAATTATAAGATCTGTCGAGCAGTCTTGTCCATTTAGACTGTATAGGAATATCATTGAAAGGCATAAATTGATTCTTTTGTTAAATGTATGACAACGGATATTGCTGATAAATTTCAGCGTTGGGACATGGTATAAATGCATTTTTTTTAATATTTAAGCTGCAGAATTTATTTGGCTATCCATTTGACAACCCTTTAGATCCGCCTTTCGTTATTTAGCCATAAATCAGAATCGACAGCCCATCTGTATTCTTTCTCTCAATTTAATGGTTATCTGACAAACATTTAATTTCTTTGAGAAATTTCAATAATTATATTTCATTGTTCATTTTTACAAAATTTCAAACCAATGAACTTGTTTTTGTTCTTGTTATATATATATTTCAGCTACTTTTTCAAATAATTTTAGCTTATTGGGGGAACTCTTTATTATTTATAATTAAACTTTGTTACACAATGCTTCTGCACTGTGGACTTGACAGGTAATGAATAAGTAATTGAAATTACTGGTACTTTAAATTGAAAAAAGTGATACTAATTTATTTTATTTTTTCTACATTATTTCGATATTGTTAACAATTTCTTGATTTTGACAATTATAAAGATTCAACTTGAATGTAGCCAACAATGTATACAATTGTTTTTTTTAAATTGATAGATAATTTTCTATTGAAATCATTGATATTGGTATTTTTTCTAAATAAAATTTTTCATTTAACATATGTATAATTAAAATAATTATAAAATTATAGAAAATTGTTTTAAATTAATGAAATAAACACAATTATTAGAAATCGCCATTTAAACATGAGTTTAACGATGTATTTCGACAGTTTTCCTCTCAAATCTATTCTACCTGCCGATGGCAGTGTGAGATAAATCTAATATATTTATCGCTAATTTAAATTTCTTTACTAAATTTTCACTATTATATAGTAAATTGTATGTGTATGATTGCACACATTATCGAACTCTTGTTTTAATAATAAATATTGGGAGAATTTTTGAATATTTTAATTTACTATTATTAGGAATAAAAATATGAATCTCAACTATCTTAATAGACAGGAAACTGTCAAAATATATCTTAAGCCATATGTTTCAGTGACAATATCTAGAAATTTAATAGTTTATAATTATAATTTCTTGAAAATCTTTTAATATCTGTTTATAAGCCAATGCTTTTTATCAAATTCTTCATATAGACAATGCCTATTAAAATAAACTAGCTTTATATTATTTATGTTTCGATATTTCGATATTATATTATTTATGTCTACAATTCACAAAATTTCTAAAATGTGATATTGTTTATTACATAATGATATAGATCAAAACACATTAGATCATTTCATGAAATCAACAGTGAATCAATTAATTTTAAAAATAGATTGTTTAATTGTCATTGATAATAGAACCAAGGCTGATATTTCTTTATTAAAAAAGCTTGACGACTAAGAATCAGTAAATTATGAATCAGCTTTTTTAATAAATACAATGGAAAAGAAATCAGTGGTGAAATTTGAAAAAAAGTTCTTATAATGATATTTCTTTATTCATACAATTAGCAACATCAGGGTACATTGTCGAACTACTTGATAAGACTGTATTGCTATATAAATCTTTACGAAAACCTACATCGCATTTCATCATGCTGATATAAGTCGCATTATGAATACCATCACTTAAGTCTCTCCCGGCTAAATTAATTCTACAAATACCATGAGGTAACACGTAATTTTAATAAATTGTCATAGTGTGAGATATAGGATCACTAGATTCCAGAACGAATACACGCGTACAAAGAAAGAACTGCTTGAATTGCAACATACATCATTGGTGCTATGAGGAAGTTTTATGATGAAGAAATTTTTAAATTGAAAATTTTAAAAATTAAATTTTAGATTAATTTTTAAAATAAGAAGATATTTTAATTAAAAATATCTTCGTAGAAAATTTGTTTAAATAAGAAAGTATTAAGAACATATAATGTGATTCTGATATTTACTGAAATAAAATTTATGGAAACAAAAACTGATTTTAATGTTTTACAGGATGAACCTCCTAATATGGTGGCAGCGGTAAACACTGACGTAATCACCGAAAGATTGCTACCAAAGGTATTCTGCCAAGGTGACGACTTAGAAAAGTTCATTAAAAGATGCAAAATTTATTTCGACGCCAAGGGAATCACGCAGAAGAAAGATCAGGAAAGATTAACATCTTGCATGATTGATGAGGATCTCCTGGAAGTGTATGCCAAAACACTGAAAAAAGCCGAAGGATTCCAGGCTAGGTTGCGATTGGCATTCGATCGCTGAAAGAGATGTTTTAAAGGATCTACAAAACTTGTTGAATTACAAGCGGAAGGGTGAAGAAATAGAAACGTATTTTAAAAAGGTGGAGGACCTTGTTGATAGGTTGTTTGAAAATAAAGAATTTACCAAAGAAAAATTAACAGCAAGGATGTTAATAGTATGTGCGGAGGATAAAGAAGTTGAGAAAGAAGTGATACTACGGAAGATAAAAAGCACAGAAGAAATAAAGGAAACACTAATTCTGATGGACAAAGTAGACAAGCAAAGAGATCAGATAAACAGTATGAAAAGTTACGCCAGAGTGGTCGATCAGGAACCACAGAGAAGAGTACAATACAAGAAGAAAGAACAGAGAGAAGAAAGTATCCGAAGAGAAATGCCAGAATGCTGGTTATGCCACAAAATAGGACACACGAAAATTGATTGTCCAATAAAAGGTAAAATAGAATGCTGGACATGTCATAGAAGCGGACATATAAGTAGAAACTGTCCAGATAAAAAAGCTCCAAGATGTTTTGGGTGTGGGAAAGAAGGTCATATAAGAAGATTGTGTCAGGAAATACGTTGTGAAAGATGTAGCAGAAATGGTCATAGATCCGAGGAGTGTTATACAAAGATGAGGTACGGGAGAGCAACGGAGAGACAAAGATTCACGGGAAACAGATACAGTCGGATAAATGGTATCGAGGAAGAAGAAGAAAGGGAATCGTGTGTAGAGACAAATGAAGATAATTTTAGGAAGACGTACCCAAACAACAGGGCTCCACCAGTAGAGGAGTTGGTTGGAGCCATATTCTAACAGAAAATTTCATGGGATATCCTCAAGGGGCAGAAAAGTGGGAGGATGTTGGAAGGGTAAGTGAGAAAGTATACAGGTTCCTAAAGAGAGAAATGTTTGAAGAGGAAGTGGAAAGAATTGGAACCATTGAAACGGAGCAGGTTGTTGAAATTTTGTATAACAAAATGCAAGGAAGGCCTAGTATAACAGTAAGGATGAATGGGGAAAATTTCGAATGTTTATTAGACACTGGTGCAAGAATCAATGTAATGAGTGTGAACTGTTTTAACAAGCTACGAGGACAATAATTGACGAAAAGTGACGATAAGTTACGATGCGCAAACGAGAGTACGATCGAGACAATAGGAAAAACGAAGGTGCAAGTAACCATTGGAAATGTTTCGAAGGAAGTTATATTCATTGTGGCGGAGAAAGTGACACCAGATGTGATTGGAGGAATCGAATTACAAGAAACATTTGGATTTAGACTGTTAAAAATTAAAGATATCGAGGCTAGTGAAAAATACACTATATTTGTAACATTGAAGCAAAATTTGGCAGAAAAATAAAGGATGAAGAACGATTGATACGAGCGTTGGAACAGTTAAAGATCAATGAAGATAGCAAATTAAAGGAAATTATAAGAAACAGTGGAAACAATAAAGGAAATACATAGACTATTGTGTCATGCTGGAGTCGAGAAGATAGCCGATTATATGAAAGATAGATATGTTGGAAAACACCTGTGGAGTCAGATTCAGGAAATTGTTCGAAGTTGTGAGATTTGTCAAAAAACCAAGGCTTTAACAATAACAACGAAAGAACCAGTAAAAAAACAAGATTCGAAGGAAATGTTCGAAATTATATTCGTGGATATATGTGGACCGTTGACAGAAACAAAAGGAAGTAAGAAGTATATATTGGGCATAATAGATCAGTATAGTAAGTATCAAGTCTTGACAGCGATAACAAAACAAGACGAAGAAACAATAAAGAAAACGATTTTAGAAAAGTGTATTTTAAGATTTGGATGCCCAAAGGAGATAAGAGTTGATTGCGGAAAGGCGTTTGAATCAGGACTGATGAGAGAATTCACAAAGATGCTAGATATTAAATTATGTTTTTCGAGTCCATACCATCACCAAACAAACGGTCAGATAGAAAGACAATTCAGATCAATACGGGATTTGATAAATGCTACTTTACAGGATAGAAAGAAGACGGATTGGGCAGAGATATTACCAGAAGTCGAATTCACTTTAAATGCAACCAAACAAAAAACGACAGGGAAAAGCCCGGCAGAGATAGTTTTTGGAAAAAAGATTAGCAGGGGAAAATGGTACGGGTCCAAAGAAATACCGATAAAGGAAGAACTAGAAGAACAAACAAGGAGAAAATTCAATGTAGGAGAAGAAGTATTAGTAAAAGTAGAAACACGCCACAAAGGCCAGGACAGGTATGAAGGTCCGTACAAAGTGATAGAGAAAGTGCATGACAGACGATACATCTTAAGAAATGAAGATGGAAAAAGGATCGAAAGAAATGTGGAAAAACTTAAAAATTTCTTAAGAAGGGGGATATGAGGAAGTTTTATGATGAAGAAATTTTTAAATTGAAAATTTTAAAAATTAAATTTTAGATTAATTTTTACAATAAGAGATATTTTAATTGAAAAATATCTTCGTAGAAAATTTGTTTAAATAAGAAAGTTTTAAGAAGATATAATTTGATTCTGATATTTACTGAAATAAAATTTATGGAAACAAAAACTGATTTTAATGTTA